>JANJGN010003959.1:0-38350 GCA_026770705.1 Isurus oxyrinchus
TGTTTGCCGCTGTTTTACTCTTTTTGCATCTGTTTAAGTCAGTTTGCCTCTGTTTGCCTCTGTTTGCCTCTGTTTGCCTCTGTTTGCCTCTGTTTGCCTCTGTTTGCCTCTGTTTGCCTCTGTTTGCCTCTGTTTGCCTCTGTGTAAGTCTGTTTGCCTCTGTTTAAGTCTGTTTGCCTCTGTTTAAGTCTGTTTGCCTCTGTTTCACTCTGTTTGCCTCTGTTTCGCTCTTTTTGCCTCTGTTTGTCTCTGTTTAAGTCTGTTTGCCTCAGTTTGAGTCTGTCTGCCTCAGTTTCAGTCTGTTTGCTTCTGTTTCACTCTGTTTGCCTCTGTTTGAGTTTGTTTGCCGCTGCTTTCCTCTGTTTCCCTCTGTTTGCCTCTGTTTGCCGCTGTTTAAGTCTGTTTGCCTCTGTTTAAGTCTGTTTGCCTCTGTTTAAGACTGTTTGCCTCTGTTTCACTCTGTTTGCCTCTGTTTCACGCTGTTTGCCTCTGTTTCGCTCTTTTTGCCACTGTTTGACTCTGTTTAAGTCTGTTTGCCTCAGTTTGTTTCTGTTTGCCACTGTTTCACTATGTTTGCCACTGTTTCACTCTGTTTGCCTCTGTTTCACTCTGTTTGCCTCTGTTTAAGTCTGTTTTCCTCTGTTTCACTCTGTTTGCCTCTGTTTCACTACGTTTGCCTCTGTTTGCCTCTGTTTCATTCTGTTTCACTCTGTTTGACTCTGTTTAAGTCTGTTTGCCTCTGTTTGCCTCTGTTTGCCTCTGTTTGCCTCTTTTTAAGTCTGTTTGCCTCTGTTTAAGTCTGTTTTCCTCTGTTTCACTCTGTTTGCCTCTGAAACACTCCGTTTGCCTCTGTTTGCCTCTGTTTGCCTCTGATTCAATCTGTTTGCCTCTGATTCTCTCTGTTTGCCTCTGTTTCACTTTGTTTGCCTGTGTTTCAGTCTGTTTGCCTCTGTTTGCCTCTGTTTGCTTCTGTTTGCCTCTGTTTCACTCTGTTTGCCTCTGTTTCACTCTGTTTGCCGCTGTTTTACTCTTTTTGCATCTGTTTAAGTCTGTTTGCCTCTGTTTGCCTTTGTTTGCCTCTGTTTGCCTCTGTATGCCTCTGTTTGCCTATGTGTAAGTCTGTTTGCCTCTGTTTAAGTCTGTTTGCCTCTGTTTCACTCTGTTTGCCTCTTTATCACTCTGTTTGCCTCTGTTTCGCTCTTTTTGCCTCTGTTTGTCTCTGTTTAAGTCTGTATGCCTCAGTTTGAGTCTGTCTGCCTCAGTTTCAGTCTGTTTGCCTCTGTTTCACTCTGTTTGCCTCTGTTTGAGTCTGTTTGCCGCTGCTTTCCTCTGTTTCCCTCTGTTTGCCTCTGTTTGCCGCTGTTTAAGTCTGTTTGCCTCTGTTTAAGTCTGTTTGCCTCTGTTTAAGTCTGTTTGCCTCTGTTTCACTCTGTTTGCCTCTGTTTCACGCTGTTTGCCTCTGTTTCTCTCTTTTTGCCTCTGTTTGTCTCTGTTTAAGTCTGTTTGGTTCTGTTTAAGTCTGTTTCCCTCTGTTTCTGTCTGTTTGCCTCTGTTTCACTCTGTTTGCCTCTGTTTCACTCTGTTTGCCTCTGTTTCGCTCTTTTTGCCTCTGTTTGTCTCTGTTTAAGTCTGTTTGCCTCAGTTTGTTTCTGTTTGCCTCTGTTTCACTCTGTTTGCCTCTGTTTCTCTCTTTTTGCCTCTGTTTGTCTCTGTTTAAGTCTGTTTGGTTCTGTTTAAGTCTGTTTCCCTCTGTTTCTGTCTGTTTGCCTCTGTTTCACTCTGTTTTGCCTCTGTTTCACTCTGTTTGCCTCTGTTTCGCTCTTTTTGCCTCTGTTTGTCTCTGTTTAAGTCTGTTTGCCTCAGTTTGTTTCTGTTTGCCTCTGTTTCAGTCTGTTTGCCACTGTTTCACTCTGTTTGCCTCTGTTTCACTCTGTTTGCCTCTGTTAAAGTCTGTTTGCCTCTGTTTCACTCTGTTTGCCTCTGTTTCACTTCGTTTGCCTCTGTTTGCCTCTGTTTGCCTCTGCTTCACTCTGTTTGACTCTGTTTAATTCTGTTTGCCTCTGTTTGCCTCTGTTTGCCGCTGTTTGCCTCTTTTTAAGTCTGTTTGCCTCTGTTTAAGTCTGTTTGCCTCTGTTTGTTTCTGTTTGCCTCTGTTTCAGTCTGTTTGCCACTGTTTTACTCTGTTTGCCTCTGTTTCACTCTGTTTTTGCCCTGTTTAAGTATGTTTGCCTCTGTTTCACTCTGTTTGCCTCTGTTTCACTCCGTTTGCCTCTGTTTGACTCTGTTTCACTCTGTTTGACTCTGTTTAAGTCTGTTTGCCTCTGTTTGCCTCTGTTTGCCTCTGTTTGTCTCTGATTAAGTCTGTTTGCCTCTGTTTAAGTCTGTTTGCCTTTGTTTCAGTCTGTTTGCCTCTGCTTAAGTCTGTTTGCCTCTGTTTAAGTCTGTTTGCCTCTGTTTCAGTCTGTTTGCCTCTGCTTCACTCTGTTTGTCTCTGTTTCAATCTGATTGCCTCTGTTTCTCTCTGTTTGCCTCTGTTTCACTCTGTTTGCCTCTGTTTCACTCTGTTTGCCTCTCTTTGCCTCTGTTTGCCTCTGTTTGCTTCTGTTTGCCTCTGCTTCACTCTGTTTGCCTCTGTTTCACTCCGTTTCCCTCTTTTTCACTCTGTTTGCCTCTGTTTCACTCTGTTGCCTCTGTTTGCCTCTGTTTAAGTCTGTTTGCCTCTGTTTAAGTCTGTTTGACTCTGTTTCACTCTGTTTGCCTCTGTTTCACTCTGTTTGCCTCTGTTTCACTTTGTTTGCCTGTGTTTCAGTCTGTTTGCCTCTGTTTGCCTCTGTTTGCCTCTGTTTGCTTCTGTTTGCCTCTGTTTCACTCTGTTTGCCTCTGTTTCACTCTGTTTGCCGCTGTTTTACTCTTTTTGCATCTGTTTAAGTCTGTTTGCCTCTGTTTGCCTCTGTTTGCCTCTGTTTGCCTCTGTTTGCCTCTGTTTGCCTCTGTTTGCCTCTGTTTGCCTCTGTTTGCCTCTGTGTAAGTCTGATTGCCTCTGTTTAAGTCTGTTTGCCTCTGTTTCACTCTGTTTGTCTCTTTATCACTCTGTTTGCCTCTGTTTCGCTCTTTTTGCCTCTGTTTGTCTCTGTTTAAGTCTGTTTGCCTCAGTTTGAGTCTGTCTGCCTCAGTTTCAGTCTGTTTGCCTCTGTTTCACTCTGTTTGCCTCTGTTTGAGTCTGTTTGCCGCTGCTTTCCTCTGTTTCCCTCTGTTTGCCTCTGTTTGCCGCTGTTTAAGTCTGTTTGCCTCTGTTTAAGTCTGTTTGCCTCTGTTTAAGTCTGTTTGCCTCTGTTTCACTCTGTTTGCCTCTGTTTCACGCTGTTTGCCTCTGTTTCGCTCTTTTTGCCTCTGTTTGTCTCTGTTTAAGTCTTTTTGCCTCAGTTTGTTTCTGTTTGCCACTGTTTCACTATGTTTTGCCACTGTTTCACTCTGTTTGCCTCTGTTTCACTCTGTTTGCCTCTGTTTAAGTCTGTTTTCCTCTGTTTCACTCTGTTTGCCTCTGTTTCACTACGTTTGCCTCTGTTTGACTCTATTTCACTCTGTTTGGCTCTGTTTAAGTCTGTTTGCCTCTGTTTGCCTCGGTTTGCCTCTGTTTGCCTCTTTTTAAGTCTGTTTACCTCTGTTTAAGTCTGTTTTCCTCTGTTTCACTCTGTTTGCCTCTGCAACACTCCGTTTGCCTCTGTTTGCCTCTGTTTCACTCTGTTTGACTCTGTTTAAGTCTGTTTGCCTCTGGTTGCCTCTGTTTGCCTCTGTTTGCCTCTTTTTAAGTCTGTTTGCCTCTGTTTAAGTCTGTTTGCCTCTGTTTAAGTCTGTTTGCCTCTGTTTAAGTCTGTTTGCCTCTGTTTAAGTCTGTTTGCCTCTGTTTTACTCTGTTTGCCTCTGTTTCACTCTGTTTGCCTCTGTTTCGCTCCTTTTGCCTCTGTTTGTCTCTGTTTAAGTCTGTTTGGTTATCTTTAAGTCTGTTTCCCTCTGTTTCAGTCTGTTTGCCTCTGTTTCACTCTGTTTGCCTCTGTTTCAATCTGTTTGCCTCTGTTTCACTCTGTTTGCCTCTGTTTAAGTCTGTTTGCCTCTGTTTGCCTCTGTTTGCCTCTGTTTAAGTCTGTTTGCCTCTGTTTAAGTCTGTTTGCCTCTGTTTAAGTCTGTTTGCCTCTGTTTAAGTAAGTCTGTTTGCCTCAGTTTCAGTCTGTTTGCCTCTGTTTCACTCTGTTTGCCTCTGTTTCGCTCTTTTTGCCTCTGTTTCGCTCTTTTTGCCTCTGTTTATCTCTGTTTAAGTCTGTTTGCCTCAGTTTGTTTCTGTTTGCAACTGTTTCACTCTGTTTGCCACTGTTTCACTCTGTTTGCCTCTGTTTCACTCTGTTTGCCTCTGTTTAAGTCTGTTTTCCTCTGTTTCACTCTGTTTGCCTCTGTTTCACTCCGTTTGCCTCTGTTTCACTCTGTTTGACTCTGTTTAAATCTGTTTGCCTCTGTTTGCCTCTGTTTGCCTCTGTTTGCCTCTGTTTGCCTCTGTTTGCCTCTTTTTAAGTCTGTTTGCCTCTGTTTAAGTCTGTTTTCCTCTGTTTCACTCTGTTTGCCTCTGAAACACTCCGTTTGCCTCTGTTTGCCTCTGTTTCACTCTGTTTGACTCTGTTTAAGTCTGCTTGCCTCTGGTTGCCTCTGTTTGCCTCTTTTTAAGTCTGTTTGCTTCTGTTTAAGTCTGTTTGCCTCTGTTTAAGTCTGTTTGCCTCTGTTTAAGTCTGTTTGCCTCTGTTTAAGTGTGTTTGCCTCTGTTTCACTCTGTTTGACTCTGTTTCACTCTGTTTGCCTCTGTTTCGCTCCTTTTGCCTCTGTTTGTCTCTGTTTAAGTCTGTTTGGTTATCTTTAAGTCTGTTTCCCTCTGTTTCAGTCTGTTTGCCTGTGTTTCACTCTGTTTGCCTCTGCTTCAATCTGTTTGCCTCTGTTTCACTCTGTTTGCCTCTGTTTAAGTCTGTTTGCCTCTGTTTGCCTCTGTTTAAGTCTGTTTGCCTCTGTTTAAGTTTGTTTGCCTCTGTTTAATTCTGTTTGCCTCTGTTTCACACTGCTTGCCTCTGTTTCACTCTGTTTGCCTCAGTTTCGCTCTTTTTGCCTCTGTTTGTCAATGTTTAAGTCTGTCTGCCTCAGTTTGTTTCTGTTTGCCTCTGTTTCAGTCTGTTTGCCACTGTTTCACTCTGTTTGCCTCTGTTTCACTCTGTTTGCCTCTGTTTGCCTCTGTTTAAGTGTGTTTGCCTCTGTTTAAGTTTGTTTGCCTCTGTTTTACTCTGTTTGCCTCTGTTTCACTCCGTTTGCCTCTGTTTGCCTCTGTTTCACTCTGTTTGACTCTGTTTAAGTCTGTTTGCCTCTGTTTGCCTCTGTTTGCCTCTGTTTGCCTCTTTTTAAGTCTGTTTGCCTCTGTTTAAGTCTGTTTGCCTCTGTTTCACTCTGTTTGCCTCTGTTTCACTCTGTTTGCCTCTGTTTCGCTCTTTTTGCCTCTGTTTGTCTCTGTTTAAGTCTGTTTGCCTCTGTTTAAGTCTGTTTGCCTTTGTTTCAGTCTGTTTGCCTCTGCTTAAGTCTGTTTGCCTCTGTTTAAGTCTGTTTGCCTCTGTTTGCTTCTGTTTGCCTCTGTTTCTCTCTGTTTGCCTCTGTTTCACTCCGTTTTCCTCTTTTTCACTCTGTTTGCCTCTGTTTCACTCTGTTTGCCTCTGTTTGCCTCTGTTTAAGTTTGTTTGCCTCTGTTTAATTCTGTTTGACTCTGTTTCACTCTGTTTGCCTCTGTTTCACTCTGTTTGCCTCTGATTCACTCTGTTTGCCTCTGATTCTCTCTGTTTGCCTCTGTTTCACTTTGTTTGCCTGTGTTTCAGTCTGTTTGCCTCTGTTTGCCTCTGTTTCACTCTGTTTGCCTCTGTTCCACTCCATTTGCCTCTGTTTCACTCTTTTTGCATCTGTTTAAGTCTGTTTGCCTCTGTTTGCCTCTGTTTGCCTCTGTTTGCCTCTGTTTGCCTCTGTTTAAGTCTGTTTGCCTCTGTTTAAGTCTGTTTGCCTCTGTGGCACTCTGTTTGACTCGGCTTAAGTCTGTTTGCCTCTGTTAGCCTCTGTTTGCCTCTTTTTAAGTCTGTTTGCCTCTGTTTAAGTGTGTTTGCCTTTATTTAACTCTGTTTGCCTCTGTTTGCCTCTGTTTCACTCTGTTTGCCTCTGTTTCGCTCTTTTTTCCTCTGTTTGTCTCTGTTTAAGTCTGTTTGGTTCTGTTTAAGTCTGTTTACCTCTGTTTCAGAATGTTTGCCTCTGTTTCACTCTGTTTGCCTCTGTTTCAATCTTTTTGCCTCTATTTCACTCTGTTTGCCTCTGTTTAAGTCTGTTTGACTCTGTTTGCCTCTGTTTGCCTCTGTTTAAGTCTGTTTGCCTCTGTTTAAGTCTGTTTGCCTCTGTTTAAGTCTGTTTGCCTCTGTTTAAGTCTGTTTGCCTCTGTTTCACATTGTTTGCCTCTGTTTCACTCTGTTTGCCTCTGTTTCGGCTCTTTTTGCCTCTGTTTGTCTCTGTTTAAGTCTGTTTGCCTCAGTTTGTTTCTGTTTGCCTCTGTTTCACTCTGTTTCACTCTGTTTGCCTCTGTTTGCCTCTTTTTGTCTCTGTTTGTCTCTGTTTAAGTCTGTTTGGTTCTGTTTAAGTCTGTTTCCCTCTGTTTCAGTCTGTTTGCCTCTGTTTCACTCTGTTTGCCTCTGTTTCAATCTGTTTGCCTCTGTTTCACTCTGTTTGCTTCTGTTTAAGTCTGTTTGACTCTGTTTGCCTCTGTTTGCCTCTGTTTAAGTCTGTTTGCCTCTGTTTCACACTGTTTGCCTCTGTTTGCCTCTGTTTACCGCTGTTTGCCTCTTTTTAAGTCTGTTTGCCTCTGTTTAAGTCTGTTTGCCTCTATTTGTTTCTGTTTGCCTCTGTTTCAGTCTGTTTGCCACTGTTTTACTCTGTTTGCCTCTGTTTGCCTCTGTTTAAGTCTGTTTGCCTCTGTTTATGTCTGTTTGCCTCTGTTTCACTCCGTTTGCCTCTGTTTTACTCTGTTTCACTCTGTTTGACTCTGTTTAAGTCTGTTTGCCCCTGTTTGCCCCTGTTTGCCTCTGTTTGCCTCTGTTTGCCTCTGTTTGCCTCTGTTTGCCTCTGTTTGCCTCTGTTTGCCTCTGTTTGCCTCTGTTTGCCTCTGTTTAAGTCGGTTTGCCTTTGTTTCAGTCTGTTTGCCTCTGCTTAAGTCTGTTTGCCTCTGTTTAAGTCTGTTTGCCTCTGTTTCAGTCTGTTTGCCTCTGTTTCACTCTGTTTGTCTCTGTTTCAATCTGATTGCCTCTGTTTCTCTCTGTTTGCCTCTGTTTCATTCTGTTTGCCTCTGTTTCACTCTGTTTGCCTCTCTTTGCCTCTGTTTGCCTCTGTTTGCCTCTGTTTGCTTCTGTTTGCCTCTGCTTCACTCTGTTTGCCTCTGTTTCACTCCGTTTCCCTCTTTTTCACTCTGTTTGCCTCTGTTTCACTCTGTTTGCCTCTGTTTGCCTCTGATTAAGTCTGTTTGCCTCTGTTTAAGTCTGTTTGACTCTGTTTCACTCTGTTTGCCTCTGTTTCAATCTGTTTGCCTCTGATTCAATCTGTTTGCCTCTGATTCTCTCTGTTTGCCTCTGTTTCACTTTGTTTGCCTTTGTTTCAGTCTGTTTGCCTCTGTTTGCCTCTGTTTGCTTCTGTTTGCCTTTGTTTCACTCTGTTTGCCTCTGTTTCACTCTGTCTGCCGCTGTTTTACTCTTTT
Organism: Isurus oxyrinchus; assembly: GCA_026770705.1. Taxonomy (NCBI): domain Eukaryota; kingdom Metazoa; phylum Chordata; class Chondrichthyes; order Lamniformes; family Lamnidae; genus Isurus; species Isurus oxyrinchus. Next base: position 7,802 of record JANJGN010003959.1, read on the forward strand.
TGCATCTGTTTAAGTCTGTTGCCTCTGTTTGCCTCTGTTTGCCTCTGTTTGCCTCTGTTTCCCTCTGTTTGCCTCTGTTTGCCTCTGTTTGCCTCTGTGTAAGTCTGTTTGCCTCTGTTTAAGTCTGTTTGCCTCTGTTTCACTCTGTTTGCCTCTGTTTCACTCTGTTTGCCTCTGTTTCGCTCTTTTTGCCTCTGTTTGTCTCTGTTTAAGTCTGTTTGCCTCAGTTTGAGTCTGTCTGCCTCAGTTTCAGTCTGTTTGCCTCGGTTTCACTCTGTTTGCCTCTGTTTGAGTCTGTTTGCCGCTGCTTTCCTCTGTTTCCCTCTGTTTGCCTCTGTTTGCCGCTGTTTAAGTCTGTTTGCCTCTGTTTCAGTCTGTTTGCCACTGTTTCACTCTGTTTGCCACTGTTTCACTCTGTTTGCCTCTGTTTCACACTGTTTGCCTCTGTTTAAGTCTGTTTTCCTCTGTTTCACTCTGTTTGCCTCTGTTTCACTCCGTTTGCCTCTGTTTGCCTCTGTTTCACTCTGTTTGACTCTGTTTAAGTCTGTTTGCCTCTGTTTGCCTCTGTTTGCCTCTTTTTAAGTCTGTTTGCCTCTTTTTAAGTCTGTTTGCCTCTGTTTAAGTCTGTTTGCCTCTGTTTCACTCTGTTTGCCTCTGTTTCACTCTGTTTGCCTCTGTTTCACTCTGTTTGCCTCTGTTTCACTCTGTTTGCCTCTGTTTCGCTTCTTTTGCCTCTGTTTGTCTCTGTTTAAATCTGTTTGTTTCTGTTTAAGTCTGTTTCCCTCTGTTTCAGTCTGTTTGCCTCTGTTTCACTCTGTTTGCCTCTGTTTCACTCTGTTTGCCTCTGTTTCAATCTGTTTGCCTCTGTTTCACTCTGTTTGCCTCTGTTTCACTCTGTTTGCCTCTGTTTAAGTCGGTTTGACTCTGTTTGCCTCTGTTTGCCTCTGTTTAAGTCTGTTTGCCTCTGTTTCTCACTGTTGGCCTCTGTTTCGCTCTTTTTGCCTCTGTTTGTCTCTGTTTAAGTCTGTTTGCCTCAGTTTGTTTCTGTTTGCCTCTGTTTCAGTCTGTTTGCCACTGTTTCACTCTGTTTGCCTCTGTTTCACTCTGTTTGCCTCTGTTTCACTCTGTTTGCCTCTGTTAAAGTCTGTTTGCCTCTGTTTCACTCTGTTTGCCTCTGTTTCACTCCGTATGCCTCTGTTTGCCTCTGTTTGCCTCTGTTTCACTCTGTTTGACTCTGTTTAATTCTGTTTGCCTCTGTTTGCCTCTGTTTGCCGCTGTTTGCCTCTATTTAAGTCTGTTTGCCTCTGTTTAAGTCTGTTTGCCTCAGTTTGTTTCTGTTTGCCTCTGTTTCAGTCTTTTTGCCACTGTTTTACTCTGTTTGCCTCTGTTTCACTCTGTTTGCCTTTGTTTCACTCTGTTTGCCTCTGTTTAAGTCTGTTTGCCTCTGTTTCACTCTGTTTACCTCTGTTTGACTCCGTTTGCCTCTGTTTGACTCTGTTTCACTCTGTTTGCCTCTGTTTCACTCTGTTTGCCTCTGTTTCACTCTGTTTGCCTCTGTTTCACTCCGTATGCCTCTGTTTGCCTCTGTTTGCCTCTGTTTCACTCTGTTTGACTCTGTTTAATTCTGTTTGCCTCTGTTTGCCTCTGTTTGCCGCTGTTTGCCTCTTTTTAAGTCTGTTTGCCTCTGTTTAAGTCTGTATGCCTCTGTTTCACTCTGTTTGCCTCTGTTTCACTCTGTTTGCCTCTGTTTCACTCTGTTTGCCTCTGTTTCGCTGTTTTTGCCTCTGTTTGTCTCTGATTAAGTCTGTTTGCCTCTGTTTAAGTCTGTTTGCCTTTGTTTCAGTCTGTTTGCCTCTGTTTCACTCTGTTTGTCTCTGTTTCAATCTGATTGCCTCTGTTTCTCTCTGTTTGCCTCTGTTTCACTCTGTTTGCCTCTGTTTCACTCTGTTTGCCTCTCTTTGCCTCTCTTTGCCTCTGTTTGCCTCTGTTTGCTTCTGTTTGCCTCTGCTTCACTCTGTTTGCCTCTGTTTCACTCCGTTTCCCTCTTTTTCACTCTGTTTGCCTCTGTTTCACTCTGTTTGCCTCTGTTTGCCTCTGTTTAAGTCTGTTTGCCTCTGTTTAAGTCTGTTTGACTCTGTGTCACTCTGTTTGCCTCTGTTTCACTCTGTTTGCCTCTGATTCAATCTGTTTGCCTCTGATTCTCTCTGTTTGCCTCTGTTTCACTTTGTTTGTCTGTGTTTCAGTCTGTTTGCCTCTGTTTGCTTCTGTTTGCCTCTGTTTCACTCTGTTTGCCTCTGTTTCACTCTGTTTGCCGCTGTTTTACTCTTTTTGCATCTGTTTAAGTCTGTTTGCCTCTGTTTGCCGCTGTTAAAGTCTGTTTGGCTCTGATTAAGTCTGTTTGCCTCTGTTTCAGTCTGTTTGCCTCTGTTTCACTCTGTTTGCCTCTGTTTCACGCTGTTTGCCTCTCTTTCGCTCTTTTTGCCTCTGTTTGTCTCTGTTTAAGTCTGTTTGCCTCAGTTTGTTTCTGTTTGCCTCTGTTTCAGTCTGTTTGCCACTGTTTCACTCTGTTTGCCTCTGTTTCACTCTTTTTGCCTCTGTTTAAGTCTGTTTTCCTCTGTTTCACTCTGTTTGCCTCTGTTTCACTCCGTTTGCCTCTGTTTGCCTCTGTTTCACTCTGTTTGACTCTGTTTAAGTCTGTTTGCCTCTGTTTGCCTCTCTTTGCCTCTTTTTAAGTCTGTTTGCCTCTGTTTCACTCTGTTTGCCTCTGTTTCACTCTGTTTGCCTCTGTTTCACTCTGTTTGCCCTTGTTTCACTCTGTTTGCCTCTGTTTCGCTTCTTTTGCCTCTGTCTGTCTCTGTTTAAGTCTGTTTCGTTATCTTTAAGTCTGTTTCCCTCTGTTTCAGTCTGTTTGCCTCTGTTTCACTCTGTTTGCCTCTGTTTCAATCTGTTTGCCTCTGTTTCAATCTGTTTGCCTCTGTTTAAGTCTGTTTGCCTCTGTTTGCCTCTGTTTGCCTCTGTTTAAGTCTGTTTGCCTCTGTTTAAGTTTGTTTGCCTCTGTTTAATTCTGTTTGACTGTTTCAGTCTGTTTGCCTCTGTTTGCCTCTGTTTGCTTCTGTTTGCCTCTGTTTCACTCTGTTTGCCTCTGTTTCACTCTGTTTGCCGCTGTTTTACTCTTTTTGCATCTGTTTAAGTCTGTTTGCCTCTGTTTGCCTCTGTTTGCCTCTGTTTGCCTCTGTTTGCCTCTGTTTGCCTCTGTTTGCCTCTGTTTGCCTCTGTTTGCCTCTGTTTGCCTCTGTTTGCCTCTGTTTGCCTCTGTGTAAGTCTGATTGCCTCTGTTTAAGTCTGTTTGCCTATGTTTCACTCTGTTTGTCTCTTTATCACTCTGTTTGCCTCTGTTTCGCTCTTTTTGCCTCTGTTTGTCTCTGTTTAAGTCTGTTTGCCTCAGTTTGAGTCTGTCTGCCTCAGTTTCAGTCTGTTTGCCTCTGTTTCACTCTGTTTGCCTCTGTTTGAGTCTGTTTGCCGCTGCTTTCCTCTGTTTCCCTCTGTTTGCCTCTGTTTGCCGCTGTTTAAGTCTGTTTGCCTCTGTTTAAGTCTGTTTGCCTCTGTTTAAGTCTGTTTGCCTCTGTTTCACTCTGTTTGCCTCTGTTTCACGCTGTTTGCCTCTGTTTCGCTCTTTTTGCCTCTGTTTGTCTCTGTTTAAGTCTTTTTGCCTCAGTTTGTTTCTGTTTGCCACTGTTTCACTATGTTTGCCACTGTTTCACTCTGTTTGCCTCTGTTTCACTCTGTTTGCCTCTGTTTAAGTCTGTTTTCCTCTGTTTCACTCTGTTTGCCTCTGTTTCACTACGTTTGCCTCTGTTTGACTCTGTTTCACTCTGTTTGACTCTGTTTAAGTCTGTTTGCCTCTGTTTGCCTCGGTTTGCCTCTGTTTGCCTCTTTTTAAGTCTGTTTGCCTCTGTTTAAGTCTGTTTTCCTCTGTTTCACTCCGTTTGCCTCTGCAACACTCCGTTTGCCTCTGTTTGCCTCTGTTTCACTCTGTTTGACTCTGTTTAAGTCTGTTTGCCTCTGGTTGCCTCTGTTTGCCTCTGTTTGCCTCTTTTTAAGTCTGTTTGCCTCTGTTTAAGTCTGTTTGCCTCTGTTTAAGTCTGTTTGCCTCTGTTTAAGTCTGTTTGCCTCTGTTTTACTCTGTTTGCCTCTGTTTCACTCTGCTTGCCTCTGTTTCGCTCCTTTTGCCTCTGTTTGTCTCTGTTTAAGTCTGTTTGGTTATCTTTAAGTCTGTTTCCCTCTGTTTCAGTCTGTTTGCCTCTGTTTCACTCTGTTTGCCTCTGTTTCAATCTGTTTGCCTCTGTTTCACTCTGTTTGCCTCTGTTTAAGTCTGTTTGCCTCTGTTTGCCTCTGTTTGCCTCTGTTTAAGTCTGTTTGCCTCTGTTTAAGTCTGTTTGCCTCTGTTTAAATCTGTTTGCCTCTGTTTAAGTCTGTTTGCCTCAGTTTCAGTCTGTTTGCCTCTGTTTCACTCTGTTTGCCTCTGTTTCGCTCTTTTTGCCTCTGTTTCGCTCTTTTTGCCTCTGTTTATCTCTGTTTAAGTCTGTTTGCCTCAGTTTGTTTCTGTTTGCAACTGTTTCACTCTGTTTGCCACTGTTTCACTCTGTTTGCCTCTGTTTCACTCTGTTTGCCTCTGTTTAAGTCTGTTTTCCTCTGTTTCACTCTGTTTGCCTCTGTTTCACTCCGTTTGCCTCTGTTTCACTCTGTTTGACTCTGTTTAAATCTGTTTGCCTCTGTTTGCCTCTGTTTGCCTCTGTTTGCCTCTGTTTGCCTCTGTTTGCCTCTGTTTGCCTCTTTTTAAGTCTGTTTGCCTCTGTTTAAGTCTGTTTTCCTCTGTTTCACTCTGTTTGCCTCTGAAACACTCCGTTTGCCCCTGTTTGCCTCTGTTTCACTCTGTTTGACTCTGTTTAAGTCTGTTTGCCTCTGGTTGCCTCTGTTTGCCTCTTTTTAAGTCTGTTTGCTTCTGTTTAAGTCTGTTTGCCTCTGTTTAAGTCTGTTTGCCTCTGTTTAAGTCTGTTTGCCTCTGTTTAAGTCTGTTTGCCTCTGTTTAAGTGTGTTTGCCTCTGTTTCACTCTGTTTGACTCTGTTTCACTCTGTTTGCCTCTGTTTCGCTCCTTTTGCCTCTGTTTGTCTCTGTTTAAGTCTGTTTGGTTATCTTTAAGTCTGTTTCCATCTGTTTCAGTCTGTTTGCCTGTGTTTCACTCTGTTTGCCTCTGTTTCAATCTGTTTGCCTCTGTTTCACTCTGTTTCACTCTGTTTGCCTCTGTTTAAGACTGTTTGCCTCTGTTTGCCTCTGTTTAAGTCTGTTTGCCTCTGTTTAAGTTTGTTTGCCTCTGTTTAATTCTGTTTGCCTCTGTTTCACACTGCTTGCCTCTGTTTCACTCTGTTTGCCTCAGTTTCGCTCTTTTTGCCTCTGTTTGTCAATGTTTAAGTCTGTCTGCCTCAGTTTGTTTCTGTTTGCCTCTGTTTCAGTCTGTTTGCCACTGTTTCACTCTGTTTGCCTCTGTTTCACTCTGTTTGCCTCTGTTTGCCTCTGTTTAAGTGTGTTTGCCTCTGTTTAAGTTTGTTTGCCTCTGTTTTACTCTGTTTGCCTCTGTTTCACTCCGTTTGCCTCTGTTTGCCTCTGTTTCACTCTGTTTGACTCTGTTTAAGTCTGTTTGCCTCTGTTTGCCTCTTTTTAAGTCTGTTTGCCTCTTTTTAAGTCTGTTTGCCTCTGTTTAAATCTGTTTGCCTCTGTTTCACTCTGTTTGCCTCTGTTTCACTCTGTTTGCCTCTGTTTCGCTCTTTTTGCCTCTGTTTGTCTCTGTTTAAGTCTGTCTGCCTCTGGTTAAGTCTGTTTGCCTTTGTTTCAGTCTGTTTGCCTCTGCTTAAGTCTGTTTGCCTCTGTTTAAGTCTGTTTGCCTCTGTTTGCTTCTGTTTGCCTCTGTTTCTCTCTGTTTGCCTCTGTTTCACTCCGTTTTCCTCTTTTTCACTCTGTTTGCCTCTGTTTCACTCTGTTTGCCTCTGTTTGCCTCTGTTTAAGTTTGTTTGCCTCTGTTTAATTCTGTTTGACTCTGTTTCACTCTGTTTGCCTCTGTTTCACTCTGTTTGCCTCTGATTCACTCTGTTTGCCTCTGATTCTCTCTGTTTGCCTCTGTTTCACTTTGTTTGCCTGTGTTTCAGTCTGTTTGCCTCTGTTTGCCTCTGTTTCACTCTGTTTGCCTCTGTTCCACTCCATTTGCCTCTGTTTCACTCTTTTTGCATCTGTTTAAGTCTGTTTGCCTCTGTTTGCCTCTGTTTGCCTCTGTTTGCCTCTGTTTGCCTCTGTTTGCCTCTGTTTGCCTCTGTTTGCCTCTGTTTACGTCTGTTTGCCTCTGTTTCAGTCTGTTTGCCTCTGTTTAAGTCTGTTTGCCTCTGTTTAAGTCTGTTTGCCTCTGTGGCACTCTGTTTGACTCGGCTTAAGTCTGTTTGCCTCTGTTAGCCTCTGTTTGCCTCTTTTTAAGTCTGTTTGCCTCTGTTTAAGTGTGTTTGCCTTTATTTAACTCTGTTTGCCTCTGTTTGCCTCTGTTTCACTCTGTTTGCCTCTGTTTCGCTCTTTTTTCCTCTGTTTGTCTCTGTTTAAGTCTGTTTGGTTCTGTTTAAGTCTGTTTACCTCTGTTTCAGAATGTTTGCCTCTGTTTCACTCTGTTTGCCTCTGTTTCAATCTGTTTGCCTCTATTTCACTCTGTTTGCCTCTGTTTAAGTCTGTTTGACTCTGTTTGCCTCTGTTTGCCTCTGTTTAAGTCTGTTTGCCTCTGTTTAAGTCTGTTTGCCTCTGTTTAAGTCTGTTTGCCTCTGTTTAAGTCTGTTTGCCTCTGTTTCACATTGTTTGCCTCTGTTTCACTCTGTTTGCCTCTGTTTCGCTCTTTTTGCCTCTGTTTGTCTCTGTTTAAGTCTGTTTGCCTCAGTTTGTTTCTGTTTGCCTCTGTTTCACTCTGTTTCACTCTGTTTGCCTCTGTTTGCCTCTTTTTGTCTCTGTTTGTCTCTGTTTAAGTCTGTTTGGTTCTGTTTAAGTCTGTTTCCCTCTGTTTCAGTCTGTTTGCCTCTGTTTCACTCTGTTTGCCTCTGTTTCAATCTGTTTGCCTCTGTTTCACTCTGTTTGCTTCTGTTTAAGTCTGTTTGACTCTGTTTGCCTCTGTTTGCCTCTGTTTAAGTCTGTTTGCCTCTGTTTCACACTGTTTGCCTCTGTTTGCCTCTGTTTACCGCTGTTTGCCTCTTTTTAAGTCTGTTTGCCTCTGTTTAAGTCTGTTTGCCTCTATTTGTTTCTGTTTGCCTCTGTTTCAGTCTGTTTGCCACTGTTTTACTCTGTTTGCCTCTGTTTGCCTCTGTTTAAGTCTGTTTGCCTCTGTTTAAGTCTGTTTGCCTCTGTTTCACTCCGTTTGCCTCTGTTTTACTCTGTTTCACTCTGTTTGACTCTGTTTAAGTCTGTTTGCCCCTGTTTGCCCCTGTTTGCCTCTGTTTGCCTCTGTTTGCCTCTGTTTGCCTCTGTTTGCCTCTGTTTGCCTCTGTTTGCCTCTGTTTGCCTCTGTTTGCCTCTGTTTAAGTCGGTTTGCCTTTGTTTCAGTCTGTTTGCCTCTGTTTAAGTCTGTTTGCCTCTGTTTCAGTCTGTTTGCCTCTGTTTCACTCTGTTTGTCTCTGTTTCAATCTGATTGCCTCTGTTTCTCTCTGTTTGCCTCTGTTTCACTCTGTTTGCCTCTGTTTCACTCTGTTTGCCTCTCTTTGCCTCTGTTTGCCTCTGTTTGCCTCTGTTTGCTTCTGTTTGCCTCTGCTTCACTCTGTTTGCCTCTGTTTCACTCCGTTTCCCTCTTTTTCACTCTGTTTGCCTCTGTTTCACTCTGTTTGCCTCTGTTTGCCTCTGATTAAGTCTGTTTGCCTCTGTTTAAGTCTGTTTGACTCTGTTTCACTCTGTTTGCCTCTGTTTCAATCTGTTTGCCTCTGATTCAATCTGTTTGCCTCTGATTCTCTCTGTTTGCCTCTGTTTCACTTTGTTTGCCTTTGTTTCAGTCTGTTTGCCTCTGTTTGCCTCTGTTTGCTTCTGTTTGCCTTTGTTTCACTCTGTTTGCCTCTGTTTCACTCTGTCTGCCGCTGTTTTACTCTTTTTGCATCTGTTTAAGTCTGTTTGCCTCTGTTTGCCTCTGTTTGCCTCTGTTTGCCTCTGTTTGCCTCTGTTTGCCTCTGTTTGCCTCTGTTTGCCTCTGTTTGCCTCTGTGTAAGTCTGTTTGCCTCTGTTTAAGTCTGTTTGCCTCTGTTTAAGTCTGTTTGCCTCTGTTTAAGTCTGTTTGCCTCTGTTTCACTCTGTTTGCCTCTGTTTCGCTCTTTTTGCCTCTGTTTGTCTCTGTTTAAGTCTGTTTGCCTCAGTTTGAGTCTGTCTGCCTCAGTTTCAGTCTGTTTGCCTCGGTTTCACTCTGTTTGCCTCTGTTTGAGTCTGTTTGCCGCTGCTTTCCTCTGTTTCCCTCTGTTTGCCTCTGTTTGCCGCTGTTTAAGTCTGTTTGCCTCTGTTTCAGTCTGTTTGCCACTGTTTCACTCTGTTTGCCTCTGTTTCACACTGTTTGCCTCTGTTTAAGTCTGTTTTCCTCTGTTTCACTCTGTTTGCCTCTGTTTCACTCCGTTTGCCTCTGTTTGCCTCTGTTTCACTCTGTTTGACTCTGTTTAAGTCTGTTTGCCTCTGTTTGCCTCTGTTTGCCTCTTTTTAAGTCTGTTTGCCTCTGTTTAAGTCTGTTTGCCTCTGTTTCACTCTGTTTGCCTCTGTTTCACTCTGTTGGCCTCTGTTTCACTCTGTTTGCCTCTGTTTCACTCTGTTTGCCTCTGTTTCGCTTCTTTTGCCTCTGTTTGTCTCTGTTTAAATCTGTTTGTTTCTGTTTAAGTCTGTTTCCCTCTGTTTCAGTCTGTTTGCCTCTGTTTCAGTCTGTTTGCCTCTGTTTCACTCTGTTTGCCTCTGTTTCAATCTGTTTGCCTCTGTTTCACTCTGTTTGCCTCTGTTTAAGTCTGTTTGACTCTGTTTGCCTCTGTTTGCCTCTGTTTAAGTCTGTTTGCCTCTGTTTCTCACTGTTTGCCTCTGTTTCGCTCTTTTTGCCTCTGTTTGTCTCTGTTTAAGTCTGTTTGCCTCAGTTTGTTTCTGTTTGCCTCTGTTTCAGTCTGTTTGCCACTGTTTCACTCTGTTTGCCTCTGTTTCACTCTGTTTGCCTCTGTTTCACTCTGTTTGCCTCTGTTTCACTCTGTTTGCCTCTGTTAAAGTCTGTTTGCCTCTGTTTCACTCTGTTTGCCTCTGTTTCACTCCGTATGCCTCTGTTTGCCTCTGTTTGCCTCTGTTTCACTCTGTTTGACTCTGTTTAATTCTGTTTGCCTCTGTTTGCCTCTGTTTGCCGCTGTTTGCCTCTTTTTAAGTCTGTTTGCCTCTGTTTAAGTCTGTTTGCCTCAGTTTGTTTCTGTTTGCCTCTGTTTCAGTCTTTTTGCCACTGTTTTACTCTGTTTGCCTCTGTTTCACTCTGTTTGCCTTTGTTTCACTCTGTTTGCCTCTGTTTAAGTCTGTTTGCCTCTGTTTCACTCTGTTTGCCTCTGTTTGACTCCGTTTGCCTCTGTTTGACTCTGTTTCACTCTGTTTGACTCTGTTTAAGTCTGTTTGCCTCTGTTTGCCTCTGTTTGCCTCTGTTTGCCTCTGTTTGCCTCTGTTTGCCTCTGTTTGCCTCTTTTTAAGTCTGTTTGCCTCTGTTTAAGTCTGTATGCCTCTGTTTCACTCTGTTTGCCTCTGTTTCACTCTGTTTGCCTCTGTTTCACTCTGTTTGCCTCTGTTTCGCTGTTTTTGCCTCTGTTTGTCTCTGATTAAGTCTGTTTGCCTCTGTTTAAGTCTGTTTGCCTTTGTTTCAGTCTGTTTGCCTCTGTTTCACTCTGTTTGTCTCTGTTTCAATCTGATTGCCTCTGTTTCTCTCTGTTTGCCTCTGTTTCACTCTGTTTGCCTCTGTTTCACTCTGTTTGCCTCTCTTTGCCTCTGTTTGCCTCTGTTTGCTTCTGTTTGCCTCTGCTTCACTCTGTTTGCCTCTGTTTCACTCCGTTTCCCTCTTTTTCACTCTGTTTGCCTCTGTTTCACTCTGTTTGCCTCTGTTTGCCTCTGTTTAAGTCTGTTTGCCTCTGTTTAAGTCTGTTTGACTCTGTTTCACTCTGTTTGCCTCTGTTTCACTCTGTTTGCCTCTGATTCAATCTGTTTGCCTCTGATTCTCTCTGTTTGCCTCTGTTTCACTTTGTTTGTCTGTGTTTCAGTCTGTTTGCCTCTGTTTGCTTCTGTTTGCCTCTGTTTCACTCTGTTTGCCTCTGTTTCACTCTGTTTGCCGCTGTTTTACTCTTTTTGCATCTGTTTAAGTCTGTTTGCCTCTGTTTGCCGCTGTTAAAGTCTGTTTGGCTCTGATTAAGTCTGTTTGCCTCTGTTTCAGTCTGTTTGCCTCTGTTTCACTCTGTTTGCCTCTGTTTCACGCTGTTTGCCTCTCTTTCGCTCTTTTTGCCTCTGTTTGTCTCTGTTTAAGTCTGTTTGCCTCAGTTTGTTTCTGTTTGCCTCTGTTTCAGTCTGTTTGCCACTGTTTCACTCTGTTTGCCTCTGTTTCACTCTTTTTGCCTCTGTTTAAGTCTGTTTTCCTCTGTTTCACTCTGTTTGCCTCTGTTTCACTCCGTTTGCCTCTGTTTCAATCTGTTTGCCTCTGTTTCACTCTGTTTGCCTCTGTTTAAGTCTGTTTGCCTCTGTTTGCCTCTGTTTGCCTCTGTTTAAGTCTGTTTGCCTCTGTTTAAGTTTGTTTGCCTCTGTTTAATTCTCTTTGACTGTTTCACTCTGTTTGCCTCTGTTCCACTCTGTTTGCCTCTGATGCGCTCTTTTTGCCTCTGTTTGTCTCTGTTTAAGTCTGTTTGGTTCTGTTTAAGTCTGTTTGCCTCTGTTTCAGTCTGTTTGCCTCTGTTTCACTCTGTTTGCCTCTGTTTCAATCTGTTTGCCTCTGTTTCACTCTGTTTGCCTCTGTTTAAGTCTGTTTGCCTCTGTTTGCCTCTGTTTGCCTCTGTTTAAGTCTGTTTGCCTCTGTTTAAGTTTGTTTGCCTCTGTTTAATTCTGTTTGACTGTTTCAGTCTGTTTGCCTCTGTTTGCCTCTGTTTGCTTCTGTTTGCCTCTGTTTCACTCTGTTTGCCTCTGTTTCACTCTGTTTGCCGCTGTTTTACTCTTTTTGCATCTGTTTAAGTCTGTTTGCCTCTGTTTGCCTCTGTTTGCCTCTGTTTGCCTCTGTTTGCCTCTGTTTAAGTTTGTTTGCCTCTGTTTGCCTCTCTTTGCCTCTTTTTAAGTCTGTTTGCCTCTGTTTAAGTCTGTTTGCCTCTGTTTCACTCTGTTTGCCTCTGTTTCACTCTGTTTGCCCTTGTTTCACTCTGTTTGCCTCTGTTTCGCTTCTTTTGCCTCTGTCTGTCTCTGTTTAAGTCTGTTTCGTTATCTTTAAGTCTGTTTCCCTCTGTTTCAGTCTGTTTGCCTCTGTTTCACTCTGTTTGCCTCTGTTTCAATCTGTTTGCCTCTGTTTCACTCTGTTTGCCTCTGTTTAAGTCTGTTTGCCTCTGTTTGCCTCTGTTTGCCTCTGTTTAAGTCTGTTTGCCTCTGTTTAAGTTTGTTTGCCTCTGTTTAATTCTCTTTGACTGTTTCACTCTGTTTGCCTCTGTTCCACTCTGTTTGCCTCTGATGCGCTCTTTTTGCCTCTGTTTGTCTCTGTTTAAGTCTGTTTGGTTCTGTTTAAGTCTGTTTGCCTCTGTTTCAGTCTGTTTGCCTCTGTTTCACTCTGTTTGCCTCTGTTTCAATCTGTTTGCCTCTGTTTCACTCTGTTTGCCTCTGTTTAAGTCTGTTTGCCTCTGTTTGCCTCTGTTTGCCTCTGTTTAAGTCTGTTAGCCTCTGTTTAAGTTTGTTTGCCTCTGTTTAATTCTGTTTGACTGTTTCAGTCTGTTTGCCTCTGTTTGCCTCTGTTTGCTTCTGTTTGCCTCTGTTTCACTCTGTTTGCCTCTGTTTCACTCTGTTTGCCGCTGTTTTACTCTTTTTGCATCTGTTTAAGTCTGTTTGCCTCTGTTTGCCTCTGTTTGCCTCTGTTTGCCTCTGTTTGCCTCTGTTTGCCTCTGTTTGCCTCTGTTTGCCTCTGTTTGCCTCTGTTTGCCTCTGTTTGCCTCTGTTTGCCTCTGTTTGCCTCTGTGTAAGTCTGATTGCCTCTGTTTAAGTCTGTTTGCCTATGTTTCACTCTGTTTGTCTCTTTATCACTCTGTTTGCCTCTGTTTCGCTCTTTTTGCCTCTGTTTGTCTCTGTTTAAGTCTGTTTGCCTCAGTTTGAGTCTGTCTGCCTCAGTTTCAGTCTGTTTGCCTCTGTTTCACTCTGTTTGCCTCTGTTTGAGTCTGTTTGCCGCTGCTTTCCTCTGTTTCCCTCTGTTTGCCTCTGTTTGCCGCTGTTTAAGTCTGTTTGCCTCTGTTTAAGTCTGTTTGCCTCTGTTTAAGTCTGTTTGCCTCTGTTTCACTCTGTTTGCCTCTGTTTCACGCTGTTTGCCTCTGTTTCGCTCTTTTTGCCTCTGTTTGTCTCTGTTTAAGTCTTTTTGCCTCAGTTTGTTTCTGTTTGCCACTGTTTCACTATGTTTGCCACTGTTTCACTCTGTTTGCCTCTGTTTCACTCTGTTTGCCTCTGTTTAAGTCTGTTTTCCTCTGTTTCACTCTGTTTGCCTCTGTTTCACTACGTTTGCCTCTGTTTGACTCTGTTTCACTCTGTTTGACTCTGTTTAAGTCTGTTTGCCTCTGTTTGCCTCGGTTTGCCTCTGTTTGCCTCTTTTTAAGTCTGTTTGCCTCTGTTTAAGTCTGTTTTCCTCTGTTTCACTCTGTTTGCCTCTGCAACACTCCGTTTGCCTCTGTTTGCCTCTGTTTCACTCTGTTTGACTCTGTTTAAGTCTGTTTGCCTCTGGTTGCCTCTGTTTGCCTCTGTTTGCCTCTTTTTAAGTCTGTTTGCCTCTGTTTAAGTCTGTTTGCCTCTGTTTAAGTCTGTTTGCCTCTGTTTAAGTCTGTTTGCCTCTGTTTTACTCTGTTTGCCTCTGTTTCACTCTGCTTGCCTCTGTTTCGCTCCTTTTGCCTCTGTTTGTCTCTGTTTAAGTCTGTTTGGTTATCTTTAAGTCTGTTTCCCTCTGTTTCAGTCTGTTTGCCTCTGTTTCACTCTGTTTGCCTCTGTTTCAATCTGTTTGCCTCTGTTTCACTCTGTTTGCCTCTGTTTAAGTCTGTTTGCCTCTGTTTGCCTCTGTTTGCCTCTGTTTAAGTCTGTTTGCCTCTGTTTAAGTCTGTTTGCCTCTGTTTAAATCTGTTTGCCTCTGTTTAAGTCTGTTTGCCTCAGTTTCAGTCTGTTTGCCTCTGTTTCACTCTGTTTGCCTCTGTTTCGCTCTTTTTGCCTCTGTTTCGCTCTTTTTGCCTCTGTTTATCTCTGTTTAAGTCTGTTTGCCTCAGTTTGTTTCTGTTTGCAACTGTTTCACTCTGTTTGCCACTGTTTCACTCTGTTTGCCTCTGTTTCACTCTGTTTGCCTCTGTTTAAGTCTGTTTTCCTCTGTTTCACTCTGTTTGCCTCTGTTTCACTCCGTTTGCCTCTGTTTCACTCTGTTTGACTCTGTTTAAATCTGTTTGCCTCTGTTTGCCTCTGTTTGCCTCTGTTTGCCTCTGTTTGCCTCTGTTTGCCTCTTTTTAAGTCTGTTTGCTTCTGTTTAAGTCTGTTTTCCTCTGTTTCACTCTGTTTGCCTCTGAAACACTCCGTTTGCCCCTGTTTGCCTCTGTTTCACTCTGTTTGACTCTGTTTAAGTCTGTTTGCCTCTGGTTGCCTCTGTTTGCCTCTTTTTAAGTCTGTTTGCTTCTGTTTAAGTCTGTTTGCCTCTGTTTAAGTCTGTTTGCCTCTGTTTAAGTCTGTTTGCCTCTGTTTAAGTCTGTTTGCCTCTTTTTAAGTGTGTTTGCCTCTGTTTCACTCTGTTTGACTCTGTTTCACTCTGTTTGCCTCTGTTTCGCTCCTTTTGCCTCTGTTTGTCTCTGTTTAAGTCTGTTTGGTTATCTTTAAGTCTGTTTCCCTCTGTTTCAGTCTGTTTGCCTGTGTTTCACTCTGTTTGCCTCTGTTTCAATCTGTTTGCCTCTGTTTCACTCTGTTTCACTCTGTTTGCCTCTGTTTAAGACTGTTTGCCTCTGTTTGCCTCTGTTTAAGTCTGTTTGCCTCTGTTTAAGTTTGTTTGCCTCTGTTTAATTCTGTTTGCCTCTGTTTCACACTGCTTGCCTCTGTTTCACTCTGCCTCAGTTTCGCTCTTTTTGCCTCTGTTTGTCAATGTTTAAGTCTGTCTGCCTCAGTTTGTTTCTGTTTGCCTCTGTTTCAGTCTGTTTGCCACTGTTTCACTCTGTTTGCCTCTGTTTCACTCTGTTTGCCTCTGTTTGCCTCTGTTTAAGTGTGTTTGCCTCTGTTTAAGTTTGTTTGCCTCTGTTTTACTCTGTTTGCCTCTGTTTCACTCCGTTTGCCTCTGTTTGCCTCTGTTTCACTCTGTTTGACTCTGTTTAAGTCTGTTTGCCTCTGTTTGCCTCTTTTTCACTCTGTTTGCCTCTGTTTCGCTCTTTTTGCCTCTGTTTGTCTCTGTTTAAGTCTGTCTGCCTCTGTTTAAGTCTGTTTGCCTTTGTTTCAGTCTGTTTGCCTCTGCTTAAGTCTGTTTGCCTCTGTTTAAGTCTGTTTGCCTCTGTTTGCTTCTGTTTGCCTCTGTTTCTCTCTGTTTGCCTCTGTTTCACTCCGTTTTCCTCTTTTTCACTCTGTTTGCCTCTGTTTTCACTCTGTTTGCCTCTGTTTGCCTCTGTTTAAGTTTGTTTGCCTCTGTTTAATTCTGTTTGACTCTGTTTCACTCTGTTTGCCTCTGTTTCACTCTGTTTGCCTCTGATTCACTCTGTTTGCCTCTGATTCTCTCTGTTTGCCTCTGTTTCACTTTGTTTGCCTGTGTTTCAGTCTGTTTGCCTCTGTTTGCCTCTGTTTCACTCTGTTTGCCTCTGTTCCACTCCATTTGCCTCTGTTTCACTCTTTTTGCATCTGTTTAAGTCTGTTTGCCTCTGTTTGCCTCTGTTTGCCTCTGTTTGCCTCTGTTTGCCTCTGTTTGCCTCTGTTTAAGTCTGTTTGCCTCTGTTTCAGTCTGTTTGCCTCTGTTTAAGTCTGTTTGCCTCTGTTTAAGTCTGTTTGCCTCTGTGGCACTCTGTTTGACTCGGCTTAAGTCTGTTTGCCTCTGTTAGCCTCTGTTTGCCTCTTTTTAAGTCTGTTTGCCTCTGTTTAAGTGTGTTTGCCTTTATTTAACTCTGTTTGCCTCTGTTTGCCTCTGTTTCACTCTGTTTGCCTCTGTTTCGCTCTTTTTTCCTCTGTTTGTCTCTGTTTAAGTCTGTTTGGTTCTGTTTAAGTCTGTTTACCTCTGTTTCAGAATGTTTGCCTCTGTTTCACTCTGTTTGCCTCTGTTTCAATCTGTTTGCCTCTATTTCACTCTGTTTGCCTCTGTTTAAGTCTGTTTGACTCTGTTTGCCTCTGTTTGCCTCTGTTTAAGTCTGTTTGCCTCTGTTTAAGTCTGTTTGCCTCTGTTTAAGTCTGTTTGCCTCTGTTTAAGTCTGTTTGCCTCTGTTTCACATTGTTTGCCTCTGTTTCACTCTGTTTGCCTCTGTTTCGCTCTTTTTGCCTCTGTTTGTCTCTGTTTAAGTCTGTTTGCCTCAGTTTGTTTCTGTTTGCCTCTGTTTCACTCTGTTTCACTCTGTTTGCCTCTGTTTGCCTCTTTTTGTCTCTGTTTGTCTCTGTTTAAGTCTGTTTGGTTCTGTTTAAGTCTGTTTCCCTCTGTTTCAGTCTGTTTGCCTCTGTTTCACTCTGTTTGCCTCTGTTTCAATCTGTTTGCCTCTGTTTCACTCTGTTTGCTTCTGTTTAAGTCTGTTTGACTCTGTTTGCCTCTGTTTGCCTCTGTTTAAGTCTGTTTGCCTCTGTTTCACACTGTTTGCCTCTGTTTGCCTCTGTTTACCGCTGTTTGCCTCTTTTTAAGTCTGTTTGCCTCTGTTTAAGTCTGTTTGCCTCTATTTGTTTCTGTTTGCCTCTGTTTCAGTCTGTTTGCCACTGTTTTACTCTGTTTGCCTCTGTTTGCCTCTGTTTAAGTCTGTTTGCCTCTGTTTAAGTCTGTTTGCCTCTGTTTCACTCCGTTTGCCTCTGTTTTACTCTGTTTCACTCTGTTTGACTCTGTTTAAGTCTGTTTGCCCCTGTTTGCCCCTGTTTGCCCCTGTTTGCCTCTGTTTGCCTCTGTTTGCCTCTGTTTGCCTCTGTTTGCCTCTGTTTAAGTCGGTTTGCCTTTGTTTCAGTCTGTTTGCCTCTGCTTAAGTCTGTTTGCCTCTGTTTAAGTCTGTTTGCCTCTGTTTCACTCTGTTTGCCTCTGTTTCACTCTGTTTGTCTCTGTCTCAATCTGATTGCCTCTGTTTCTCTCTGTTTGCCTCTGTTTCACTCTGTTTGCCTCTGTTTCACTCTGTTTGCCTCTCTTTGCCTCTGTTTGCCTCTGTTTGCCTCTGTTTGCTTCTGTTTGCCTCTGCTTCACTCTGTTTGCCTCTGTTTCACTCCGTTTCCCTCTTTTTCACTCTGTTTGCCTCTGTTTCACTCTGTTTGCCTCTGTTTGCCTCTGATTAAGTCTGTTTGCCTCTGTTTAAGTCTGTTTGGCTCTGTTTCACTCTGTTTGCCTCTGTTTCAATCTGTTTGCCTCTGATTCAATCTGTTTGCCTCTGATTCTCTCTGTTTGCCTCTGTTTCACTTTGTTTGCCTTTGTTTCAGTCTGTTTGCCTCTGTTTGCCTCTGTTTGCTTCTGTTTGCCTTTGTTTCACTCTGTTTGCCTCTGTTTCACTCTGTCTGCCGCTGTTTTACTCTTTTTGCATCTGTTTAAGTCTGTTTGCCTCTGTTTGCCTCTGTTTGCCTCTGTTTGCCTCTGTTTGCCTCTGTTTGCCTCTGTTTGCCTCTGTTTGCCTCTGTTTGCCTCTGTTTGCCTCTGTTTGCCTCTGTTTGCCTCTGTGTAAGTCTGTTTGCCTCTGTTTAAGTCTGTTTGCCTCTGTTTAAGTCTGTTTGCCTCTGTTTAAGTCTGTTTGCCTCTGTTTCACTCTGTTTGCCTCTGTTTCGCTCTTTTTGCCTCTGTTTGTCTCTGTTTAAGTCTGTTTGCCTCAGTTTGAGTCTGTCTGCCTCAGTTTCAGTCTGTTTGCCTCGGTTTCACTCTGTTTGCCTCTGTTTGAGTCTGTTTGCCGCTGCTTTCCTCTGTTTCCCTCTGTTTGCCTCTGTTTGCCGCTGTTTAAGTCTGTTTGCCTCTGTTTCAGTCTGTTTGCCACTGTTTCACTCTGTTTGCCTCTGTTTCACACTGTTTGCCTCTGTTTAAGTCTGTTTTCCTCTGTTTCACTCTGTTTGCCTCTGTTTCACTCCGATTGCCTCTGTTTGCCTCTGTTTCACTCTGTTTGACTCTGTTTAAGTCTGTTTGCCTCTGTTTGCCTCTGTTTGCCTCTTTTTAAGTCTGTTTGCCTCTGTTTAAGTCTTTTTGCCTCTGTTTCACTCTGTTTGCCTCTGTTTCACTCTGTTTGCCTCTGTTTCACTCTGTTTGCCTCTGTTTCACTCTGTTTGCCTCTGTTTCGCTTCTTTTGCCTCTGTTTGTCTCTGTTTAAATCTGTTTGTTTCTGTTTAAGTCTGTTTCCCTCTGTTTCAGTCTGTTTGCCTCTGTTTCAGTCTGTTTGCCTCTGTTTCACTCTGTTTGCCTCTGTTTCAATCTGTTTGCCTCTGTTTCACTCTGTTTGCCTCTGTTTAAGTCTGTTTGACTCTGTTTGCCTCTGTTTGCCTCTGTTTAAGTCTGTTTGCCTCTGTTTCTCACTGTTTGCCTCTGTTTCGCTCTTTTTGCCTCTGTTTGTCTCTGTTTAAGTCTGTTTGCCTCAGTTTGTTTCTGTTTGCCTCTGTTTCAGTCTGTTTGCCACTGTTTCACTCTGTTTGCCTCTGTTTCACTCTGTTTGCCTCTGTTTCACTCTGTTTGCCTCTGTTTCACTCTGTTTGCCTCTGTTAAAGTCTGTTTGCCTCTGTTTCACTCTGTTTGCCTCTGTTTCACTCCGTATGCCTCTGTTTGCCTCTGTTTGCCTCTGTTTCACTCTGTTTGACTCTGTTTAATTCTGTTTGCCTCTGTTTGCCTCTGTTTGCCGCTGTTTGCCTCTTTTTAAGTCTGTTTGCCTCTGTTTAAGTCTGTTTGCCTCAGTTTGTTTCTGTTTGCCTCTGTTTCAGTCTTTTTGCCACTGTTTTACTCTGTTTCACTCTGTTTGCCTTTGTTTCACTCTGTTTGCCTCTGTTTAAGTCTGTTTGCCTCTGTTTCACTCTGTTTGCCTCTGTTTGACTCCGTTTGCCTCTGTTTGACTCTGTTTCACTCTGTTTGACTCTGTTTAAGTCTGTTTGCCTCTGTTTGCCTCTGTTTGCCTCTGTTTGCCTCTGTTTGCCTCTGTTTGCCTCTGTTTGCCTCTTTTTAAGTCTGTTTGCCTCTGTTTAAGTCTGTATGCCTCTGTTTCACTCTGTTTGCCTCTGTTTCACTCTGTTTGCCTCTGTTTCACTCTGTTTGCCTCTGTTTCGCTGTTTTTGCCTCTGTTTGTCTCTGATTAAGTCTGTTTGCCTCTGTTTAAGTCTGTTTGCCTTTGTTTCAGTCTGTTTGCCTCTGTTTCACTCTGTTTGTCTCTGTTTCAATCTGATTGCCTCTGTTTCTCTCTGTTTGCCTCTGTTTCACTCTGTTTGCCTCTGTTTCACTCTGTTTGCCTCTCTTTGCCTCTGTTTGCCTCTGTTTGCTTCTGTTTGCCTCTGCTTCACTCTGTTTGCCTCTGTTTCACTCCGTTTCCCTCTTTTTCACTCTGTTTGCCTCTGTTTCACTCTGTTTGCCTCTGTTTGCCTCTGTTTAAGTCTGTTTGCCTCTGTTTAAGTCTGTTTGACTCTGTTTCACTCTGTTTGCCTCTGTTTCACTCTGTTTGCCTCTGATTCAATCTGTTTGCCTCTGATTCTCTCTGTTTGCCTCTGTTTCACTTTGTTTGTCTGTGTTTCAGTCTGTTTGCCTCTGTTTGCTTCTGTTTGCCTCTGTTTCACTCTGTTTGCCTCTGTTTCACTCTGTTTGCCGCTGTTTTACTCTTTTTGCATCTGTTTAAGTCTGTTTGCCTCTGTTTGCCGCTGTTAAAGTCTGTTTGGCTCTGATTAAGTCTGTTTGCCTCTGTTTCAGTCTGTTTGCCTCTGTTTCACTCTGTTTGCCTCTGTTTCACGCTGTTTGCCTCTCTTTCGCTCTTTTTGCCTCTGTTTGTCTCTGTTTAAGTCTGTTTGCCTCAGTTTGTTTCTGTTTGCCTCTGTTTCAGTCTGTTTGCCACTGTTTCACTCTGTTTGCCTCTGTTTCACTCTTTTTGCCTCTGTTTAAGTCTGTTTTCCTCTGTTTCACTCTGTTTGCCTCTGTTTCACTCCGTTTGCCTCTGTTTGCCTCTGTTTCACTCTGTTTGACTCTGTTTAAGTCTGTTTGCCTCTGTTTGCCTCTCTTTGCCTCTTTTTAAGTCTGTTTGCCTCTGTTTAAGTCTGTTTGCCTCTGTTTCACTCTGTTTGCCTCTGTTTCACTCTGTTTGCCCTTGTTTCACTCTGTTTGCCTCTGTTTCGCTTCTTTTGCCTCTGTCTGTCTCTGTTTAAGTCTGTT
Source organism: Isurus oxyrinchus (assembly GCA_026770705.1). Classification (NCBI taxonomy): domain Eukaryota; kingdom Metazoa; phylum Chordata; class Chondrichthyes; order Lamniformes; family Lamnidae; genus Isurus; species Isurus oxyrinchus. The sequence continues at coordinate 27,568 of JANJGN010003959.1, forward strand.
TCGTTATCTTTAAGTCTGTTTCCCTCTGTTTCAGTCTGTTTGCCTCTGTTTCACTCTGTTTGCCTCTGTTTCAATCTGTTTGCCTCTGTTTCACTCTGTTTGCCTCTGTTTAAGTCTGTTTGCCTCTGTTTGCCTCTGTTTGCCTCTGTTTAAGTCTGTTTGCCTCTGTTTAAGTTTGTTTGCCTCTGTTTAATTCTCTTTGACTGTTTCACTCTGTTTGCCTCTGTTTCACTCTGTTTGCCTCTGATTCACTCTGTTTGCCTCTGATTCTCTCTGTTTGCCTCTGTTTCACTTTGTTTGCCTGTGTTTCAGTCTGTTTGCCTCTGTTTGCCTCTGTTTCACTCTGTTTGCCTCTGTTCCACTCCGTTTGCCTCTGTTTCACTCTTTTTGCATCTGTTTAAGTCTGTTTGCCTCTGTTTGCCTCTGTTTGCCTCTGTTTGCCTCTGTTTGCCTCTGTTTGCCTCTGTTTGCCTCTGTTTGCCTCTGTTTGCCTCTGTTTGCCTCTGTTTGCCTCTGTTTGCCTCTGTTTGCCTCTGTTTGCCTCTGTTTAAGTCTGTTTGCCTCTGTTTCAGTCTGTTTGCCTCTGTTTAAGTCTGTTTGCCTCTGTTTAAGTCTGTTTGCCTCTGTTGCACTCTGTTTGACTCGGCTTAAGTCTGTTTGCCTCTGTTAGCCTCTGTTATCCTCTTTTTAAGTCTGTCTGCCTCTGTTTAAGTGTGTTTGCCTTTATTTAAGTCTGTTTGCCTCTGTTTCACTCTGTTTGCCTCTGTTTCACACTGTTTGCCTCTGTTTTGCTCTTTTTTCCTCTGTTTGTCTCTGTTTAAGTCTGTTTGGTTCTGTTTAAGTCTGTTTCCCTCTGTTTCAGTCTGTTAGCCTCTGTTTCACTCTGTTTGCCTCTGTTTCAATCTGTTTGCCTCTATTTCACTCTGTTTGCCTCTGTTTAATTCTGTTTGACTCTGTTTGCCTCTGTTTGCCTCTGTTTAAGTCTGTTTGCCTCTGTTTAAGTCTGTTTGCCTCTGTTTAAGTCTGTTTGCCTCTGTTTAAGTCTGTTTGCCTCTGTTTCACATTGTTTGCCTCTGTTTCACTCTGTTTGCCTCTGTTTCGCTCTTTTTGCCTCTGTTTGTCTCTGTTTAAGTCTTTTTGCCTCAGTTTGTTTCTGTTTGCCTCTGTTTCACTCTGTTTGCCTCTGTTTCGTTCTTTTTGCCTCTGTTTGTCTCTGTTTAAGTCTGTTTGGTTCTGTTTAAGTCTGTTTCCCTCTGTTTCAGTCTGTTTGCCTCTGTTTCACTCTGTTTGCCTCTGTTTGCCTCTGTTTAAGTCTGTTTGCCTCTGTTTCAAACTGTTTGCCTCTGTTTGCCTCTGTTTGCCTCTGTTTACCGCTGTTTGCCTCTTTTTAAGTCTGTTTGCCTCTGTTTAAGTCTGTTTGCCTCTATTTGTTTCTGTTTGCCTCTGTTTCAGTCTGTTTTCCCACTGTTTTACTCTGTTTGCCTCTGTTTCACTCTGTTTGCCTCTGTTTAAGACTGTTTGCCTCTGTTTCACTCTGTTTGCCTCTGTTTCACTCCGTTTGCCTCGGTTTGACTCTGTTTCACTCTGTTTGCCTCTGATTCATTCTGTTTGCCTCTGATTCTCTCTGTTTGCCTCTGTTTCACTTTGTTTGCCTGTGTTTCAGTCTGTTTGCCTCTGTTTGCCTCTGTTTGCTTCTGTTTGCCTTTGTTTCACTCTGTTTGCCTCTGTTTCACTCTGTCTGCCGCTGTTTTAACTCTTTTTGCATCTTTTTAAGTCTGTTTGCCTCTGTTTGCCTCTGTTTGCCTCTGTTTGCCTCTGTTTGCCTCTGTTTGCCTCTGTTTGCCTCTGTGTAAGTCTGTTTGCCTCTGTTTAAGTCTGTTTGCCTCTGTTTCACTTTGTTTGCCTGTGTTTCAGTCTGTTTGCCTCTGTTTGTCTCTGTTTAAGTCTGTTTGCCTCAGTTTGAGTCTGTCTGCCTCAGTTTCAGTCTGTTTGCCTCTGTTTCACTCTGTTTGCCTCTGTTTGAGTCTGTTTGTTGCTGCTTTCCTCTGTTTCCCTCTGTTTGCCTCTGTTTGCCGCTGTTTAAGTCTGTTTGCCTCTGTTTCACTCTGTTTGCCTCTGTTTCACGCTGTTTGCCTCTGTTTCGCTCTTTTTGCCTCTGTTTGTCTCTGTTTAAGTCTGTTTGCCTCAGTGTGTTTCTGTTTGCCTCTGTTTCAGTCTGTTTGCCACTGTTTCACTCTGTTTGCCTCTGTTTCAATCTGTTTGCCTCTGTTTCACTCCGTTTGCCTCTGTTTGCCTCTGTTTCACTCTGTTTGACTCTGTTTAAGTCTGTTTGCCTCTGTTTGCCTCTGTTTGCCTCTGTTTGCCTCTTTTTAAGTCTGTTTGCCTCTGTTTAAGTCTGTTTGCCTCTGTTTCACTCTGTTTGCCTCTGTTTCACTCTGTTTGCCTCTGTTTCACTCTGTTTGCCTCTGTTTCGCTTCTTTTGCCTCTGTTTGTCTCTGTTTAAGTCTGTTTGGTTCTGTTTAAGTCTGTTTCCCTCTGTTTCAGTCTGTTTGCCTCTGTTTCACTCTGTTTGCCTCTGTTTAAGTCTGTTTGACTCTGTTTGCCTCTGTTTGCCTCTGTTTAAGTCTGTTTGCCTCTGTTTCACACTGTTTGCCTCTGTTTCACTCTGTTTGCCTCTGTTTCGCTCTTTTTGCCTCTGTTTGTCTCTGTTTAAGTCTGTTTGCCTCAGTTTGTTTCTGTTTGCCTCTGTTTCAGTCTGTTTGCCACTGTTTCACTCTGTTTGCCTCTGTTAAAGTCTGTTTGCCTCTGTTTCACTCTGTTTGCCTCTGTTTAAGTCTGTTTGCCTCTGTTTGCCTCTGTTTGCCTCTCTTTGCCTCTTTTTAAGTCTGTTTGCCTCTGTTTAAGTCTGTTTGCCTCTGTTTCACTGTTTGCCTCTGTTTCACTCTGTTTGCCCTTGTTTCACTCTGTTTGCCTCTGTTTCGCTTCTTTTGCCTCTGTCTGTCTCTGTTTAAGTCTGTTTCGTTATCCTTAAGTCTGTTTCCCTCTGTTTCAGTCTGTTTGCCTCTGTTTCACTCTGTTTGCCTCTGTATCAATCTGTTTGCCTCTGTTTCACTCTGTTTGCCTCTGTTTAAGTCTGTTTGCCTCTGTTTAAGTCTGTTTGCCTCTGTTTAAGTCTGTTTGCCTCTGTTTCACACTGTTTGCCTCTGTTTCACTCTGTTTGCCTCTGTTTCGCTCTGTTTGCCTCTGTTTCGCTCTTTTTGCCTCTGTTTGTCTCTGTTTAAGTCTGTTTGGTTCTGTTTAAGTCTGTTTCCCTCTGTTTCAGTCTGTTTGCCTCTGTTTCACTCTGTTTGCCTCTGTTTCAATCTGTTTGCCTCTGTTTCACTCTGTTTGCCTCTGTTTAAGTCTGTTTGACTCTGTTTGCATCTGTTTGCCTCTGTTTAAGTCTGTTTGCCTCTGTTTAAGTCTGTTTGCCTCTGTTTAAGTCTGTTTGCCTCTGTTTCACTCTGTTTGTCTCTGTTTCGCTCTTTTTGCCTCTGTTTGTCTCTGTTTAAGTCTGTTTGGTTCTGTTTAAGTCTGTTTCCCTCTGTTTCAGTCTGTTTGCCTCTGTTTCACTCTGTTTGCCTCTGTTTCAATCTGTTTGCCTCTGTTTCACTCTGTTTGCCTCTGTTTAAGTCTGCTTGACTCTGTTTGCCTCTGTTTGCCTCTGTTTAAGTCTGTTTGCCTCTTTTTCACACTGTTTGCCTCTGTTTCACTCTGTTTGCCTCTGTTTCGCTCTTTTTGCCTCTGTTTGTCTCTGTTTAAGTCTGTTTGCCTCAGTTTGTTTCTGTTTGCCTCTGTTTCAGTCTGTTTGCCACTGTTTCACTCTGTTTGCCTCTGTTTCACTCTGTTTGCCTCTGTTTGCCGCTGTTTCACTCTGTTTGACTCTGTTTAATTCTGTTTGCCTCTGTTTGCCTCTGTTTGCCGCTGTTTGCCTCTTTTTAAGTCTGTTTGCCTCTGTTTAAGTCTGTTTGCCTCTGTTTGTTTGTTTGCCTCTGTTTCAGTCTGTTTGCCACTGTTTTACTCTGTTTGCCTCTGTTTCACTCTGTTTGCCTCTGTTCCACTCTGTTTGCCTCTGTTTAAGTCTGTTTGCCTCTGTTTCACTCTGTTTGCCTCTGTTTCACTCCGTTTGCCTCTGTTTGACTCTGTTTCACTCTGTTTCACTCTGTTTGACTCTGTTTAAGTCTGTTTGCCTCTGTTTGCCTCTGTTTGCCTCTTTTTAAGTCTGTTTGCCTCTGTTTAAGTGTGTTTGCCTCTGTTTAAGTCTGTTTGCCTCTGTATAAGTCTGTTTGCCTCTGTTTCACTCTGTTTGCCTCTGTTTCACTCTGTTTGCCTCTGTTTCACTCTGTTTGCCTCTGTTTCGCTCTTTTTGCCTCTGTTTGTCTCTGATTAATTCTGTTTGCCTCTGTTTAAGTCTGTTTGCCTTTGTTTCAGTCTGTTTGCCTCTGCTTAAGTCTGTTTGCCTCTGTTTAAGTCTGTTTGCCTCTGTTTCAGTCTGTTTGCCTCTGTTTCACTCTGTTTGTCTCTGTTTCAATCTGATTGCCTCTGTTTCTCTATGTTTGCCTCTGTTTCACTCTGTTTGCCTCTCTTTGCCTCTGTTTGCCTCTGTTTGCTTCTGTTTGCCTCTGCTTCACTCTGTTTGCCTCTGTTTCACTCCGTTTCCCTCTTTTTCACTCTGTTTGCCTCTGTTTCACTCTGTTTGCCTCTGTTTGCCTCTGTTTAAGTCTGTTTGCCTCTGTTTAAGTCTGTTTGACTCTGTTTCACTCTGTTTGCCTCTGTTTCACTCTGTTTGCCTCTGTTTCACTCTGTTTGCCTCTGATTCAATCTGTTTGCCTCTGATTCTCTCTGTTTGCCTCTGTTTCACTTTGTTTGCCTGTGTTTCAGTCTGTTTGCCTGTGTTTGCCTCTGTTTGCTTCTGTTTGCCTCTGTTTCACTCTGTTTGCCTCTGTTTCACTCTGTTTGCCGCTGTTTTACTCTGTTTGACTCTGTTTAATTCTGTTTGCCTCTGTTTGCCGCTGTTTGCCTCTTTTTAAGTCAGTTTGCCTCTTTTTAAGTCTGTTTGCCTCTGTTTCACTCTGTTTGCCTCTGTTTAAGTCTGTTTGCCTCTGTTTCACTCTGTTTGCCTCTGTTTCGCTCTTTTTGCCTCTGTTTGTCTCTGATTAAGTCTGTTTGCCTCTGTTTAAGTCTGTTTGCCTTTGTTCCAGTCTGTTTGCCTCTGCTTAAGTCTGTTTGCCTCTGTTTAAGTCTGTTTGCCTCTGTTTCAGTCTGTTTGCCTCTGTTTCACTCTGTTTGTCTCTGTTTCAATCTGATTGCCTCTGTTTCTCTCTGTTTGCCTCTGTTTCACTCTGTTTGCCTCTGTTTCACTCTGTTTGCCTCTCTTTGCCTCTGTTTGCCTCTGTTTGCTTCTGTTTGCCTCTGCTTCACTCTGTTTGCCTCTGTTTCACTCCGTTTCCCTCTTTTTCAATCTGTTTGCCTCTGTTTCACTCTGTTTGCCTCTGTTTAAGTCTGTTTGCCTCTGTTTAAGTCTGTTTGACTCTGTTTCACTCTGTTTGCCTCTGTTTCACTCTGTTTGCCTCTGATTCAATCTCTTTGCCTCTGATTCTCTCTGTTTGCCTCTGTTTCACTTTGTTTGCCTGTGTTTCAGTCTGTTTGCCTCTGTTTGCCTCTGTTTGCTTCTGTTTGCCTCTGTTTCATTCTGTTTGCCTCTGTTTCACTCTGTTTGCCGCTGTTTTACTCTTTTTGCATCTGTTTAAGTCTGTTTGCCTCTGTTTGCCTCTGTTTGCCTCTGTTTGCCTCTGTTTGCCTCTGTTTGCCTCTGTGTAAGTCTGTTTGCCTCTGTTTAAGTCTGTTTGCCTCTGTTTAAGTCTGTTTGCCTCTGTTTCAATCTGTTTGCCTCTGTTTCACTCTGTTTGCCTCTGTTTAAGTCTGCTTGACTCTGTTTGCCTCTGTTTGCCTCTGTTTAAGTCTGTTTGCCTCTGTTTAAGTCTGTTTGCCTCTTTTTCATACTGTTTGCCTCTGTTTCAATCTGTTTGCCTCTGTTTCACTCTGTTTGCCTCCGTTTAAGTCTGTTTGCCTCTGTTTGCCTCTGTTTGCCTCTGTTTGCCTCTGTTTGCCTCTGTTTGCCTCTGTTTAATTCTGTTTGCCTCTGTTTAAGTCTGTTTGCCTCTGTTTAAGTCTGTTTGCCTCTGTTTCACACTGTTTGCCTCTGTTTCGCTCTGTTTGCCTCTGTTTCGCTCTTTTTGCCTCTGTTTGTCTCTGTTTAAGTCTGTTTGGTTCTGTTTAAGTCTGTTTCCCTCTGTTTCAGTCTGTTTGCCTCTGTTTCACTCTGTTTGCCTCTGTTTCAATCTGTTTGCCTCTGTTTCACTCTGTTTGCCTCTGTTTAAGTCTGTTTAACTCTGTTTGCCTCTGTTTGCCTCTGTTTAAGTCTGTTTGCCTCCTTTTAAGTCTGTTTGCCTCTGTTTAAGTCTGTTTGCCTCTGTTTCACTCTGTTTGCCTCTGTTTCGCTCTTTTTGCCTCTGTTTGTCTCTGTTTAAGTCTGTTTGGTTCTGTTTAAGTCTGTTTCCCTCTGTTTCAGTCTGTTTGCCTCTGTTTCACTCTGTTTGCCTCTGTTTCAATCTGTTTGCCTCTGTTTCACTCTGTTTGCCTCTGTTTAAGTCTGCTTGACTCTGTTTGCCTCTGTTTGGCTCTGTTTAAGTCTGTTTGCCTCTTTTTCACACTGTTTGCCTCTGTTTCACTCTGTTTGCCTCTGTTTCGCTCTTTTTGCCTCTGTTTGTCTCTGTTTAAGTCTGTTTGCTTCAGTTTGTTTCTGTTTGCCTCTGTTTAAGTCTGTTTGCCACTGTTTCACTCTGTTTGCCTCTGTTTCACTCTGTTTGCCTCTGTTTCACTCTGTTTGCCTCTGTTTCACTCTGTTTGCCTCTGTTTAAGTCTGTTTCCCTCTGTTTCACTCTGTTTGCCTCTGTTTCACTCCGTTTGCCTCTGTTTGCCTCTGTTTGCCTCTGTTTCACTCTGTTTGACTCTGTTTAATTCTGTTTGCCTCTGTTTGTCTCTGTTTGCCGCTGTTTGCCTCTTTTAAGTCTGTTTGCCTCTGTTTAAGTCTGTTTGTCTCTGTTTGTTTGTTTGCCTCTGTTTCAGTCTGTTTGCCACTGTTTTACTCTGTTTGCCTCTGTTTCACTCTGTTTGCCTCTGTTCCACTCGGTTTGCCTCTGTTTAAGTCTGTTTGCCTCTGTTTCACTCTGTTTGCCTCTGTTTCACTCCGTTTGCCTCTGTTTAAGTCTGTTTGCCTCTGTTTCAGTCTGTTTGCCTCTGTATAAGTCTGTTTGCCTCTGTTTAAGTCTGTTTGCCTCTGTTTCACTCTGTTTGCCTCTGTTTCACTCTTTTGCCTCTGTTTCACTCTGTTGCCTCTGTTTCGCTCTTTTTGCCTCTGTTTGTCTCTGATTAAGTCTGTTTGCCTCTGTTTAAGTCTGTTTGCCTTTGTTTCAGTCTGTTTGCCTGAGTCTGTTTGCCTCTGTTTAAGTCTGTTTGCCTCTGTTTCAGTCTGTTTGCCTCTGTTTCACTCTGTTTGTCTCTGTTTCAATCTGATTGCCTCTGTTTGAGTCTGTTTGCCGCTGCTTTCCTCTGTTTCCCTCTGTTTGCCTCTGTTTGCCGCTGTTAAAGTCTGTTTGACTCTGTTTAAGTCTGTTTGACTCTGTTTCAGTCTGTTTGCCTCTGTTTAAGTCTGTTTGCCTCTGTTTCACTCTGTTTGCCTCTGTTTCACGCTGTTTGCCTCTGTTTCGCTCTTTTTGCCTCTGTTTGTCTCTGTTTAAGTCTGTTTGCCTCAGTTTGTTTCTGTTTGCCTCTGTTTCAGTCTGTTTGCCACTGTTTCACTCTGTTTGCCTCTGTTTCACTCTTTTTGCCTCTGTTTAAGTCTGTTTTCCTCTGTTTCACTCTGTTTGCCTCTGTTTCACTCCGTTTGCCTCTGTTTGCCTCTGATTCACTCTGTTTGACTCTGTTTAAGTCTGTTTGCCTCTGTTTAAGTCTGTTTGCCTCTGTTTCACTCTGTTTGCCTCTGTTTCACTCTGTTTGCCCTTGTTTCACTCTGTTTGCCTCTGTTTCGCTTCTTTTGCCTCTGTCTGTCTCTGTTTAAGTCTGTTTCGTTATCTTTCAGTCTGTTTCCCTCTGTTTCAGTCTGTTTGCCTCTGTTTCACTCTGTTTGCCTCTGTTTCAATCTGTTTGCCTCTGTTTCAATCTGTTTGCCTCTGTTTCACTCTGTTTGCCTCTGTTTGCCTCTGTTTGCCTCTGTTTGCCTCTGTTTAAGTCTGCTTGCCTCTGTTTAAGTCTGTTTGCCTCTGTTTAAGTCTGTTTGCCTCTGTTTCACACTGTTTGCCTCTGTTTCACTCTGTTTGCCTCTGTTTCGCTCTGTTTGCCTCTGTTTCGCTCTTTTTGCCTCTGTTTGTCTCTGTTTAAGTCTGTTTGGTTCTGTTTAAGTCTGTTTCCGTCTGTTTCAGTCTGTTTGCCTCTGTTTCACTCTGTTTGCCTCTGTTTCAATCTGTTTGCCTCTGTTTCACTATGTTTGCCTCTGTTTAAGTCTGCTTGACTCTGTTTGCCTCTGTTTGCCTCTGTTTAAGTCTGTTTGCCTCTTTTTCACACTGTTTGCCTCTGTTTCAATCTGTTTGCCTCTGTTTCACTCTGTTTGCCTCCGTTTAAGTCTGTTTGCCTCTGTTTGCCTCTGTTTGCCTCTGTTTAAGTCTTTTTGCCTCTGTTTAAGTCTGTTTGGTTCTGTTTAAGTCTGTTTCCCTCTGTTTCAGTCTGTTTGCCTCTGTGTCACTCTGTTTGCCTCTGTTTCAATCTGTTTGCCTCTGTTTCACTCTGTTTGCCTCTGTTTAAGTCTGTTTGACTCTGTTTGCCTCTGTTTGCCTCTGTTTAAGTCTGTTTGCCTCTGTTTAAGTCTGTTTGCCTCTGTTTAAGTCTGTTTGCCTCTGTTTAAGTCTGTTTGCCTCTGTTTCACTCTGTTTGCCTCTGTTTCGCTCTTTTTGCCTCTGTTTGTCTCTGTTTAAGTCTGTTTGGTTCTGTTTAAGTCTGTTTCCCTCTGTTTCAGTCTGTTTGCCTCTGTTTCACTCTGTTTGCCTCTGTTTCAATCTGTTTGCCTCTGTTTCACTCTGTTTGCCTCTGTTTAAGTCTGCTTGACTCTGTTTGGCTCTGTTTAAGTCTGTTTGCCTCTTTTTCACACTGTTTGCCTCTGTTTCACTCTGTTTGCCTCTGTTTCGCTCTTTTTGCCTCTGTTTGTCTCTGTTTAAGTCTGTTTGCCTCAGTTTGTTTCTGTTTGCCTCTGTTTCAGTCTGTTTGCCACTGTTTCACTCTGTTTGCCTCTGTTTCACTCTGTTTGCATCTGTTTCACTCTGTTTGCCTCTGTTTAAGTCTGTTTGCCTCTGTTTCACTCTGTTTGCCTCTGTTTCACTCCGTTTGCCTCTGTTTGCTTCTGTTTGCCTCTGTTTCACACTGTTTGACTCTGTTTAATTCTGTTTGCCTCTGTTTGCCTCTGTTTGCCTCTGTTTGCCGCTGTTTGCCTCTTTTTAAGTCTGTTTGCCTCTGTTTAAGTCTGTTTGCCTCTGTTTGTTTGTTTGCCTCTGTTTCAGTCTGTTTGCCACTGTTTTACTCTGTTTCCCTCTGTTTCACTCTGTTTGCCTCTGTTCCACTCTGTTTGCCTCTGTTTAAGTCTGTTTGCCTCTGTTTCACTCTGTTTGCCTCTGTTTCACTCCGTTTGCCTCTGTTTGACTCTGTTTCACTCTGTTTGACTCTGTTTAAGTCTGTTTGCCTCTGTTTGCCTCTGTTTGCCTCTTTGTAAGTCTGTTTGCCTCTGTTTAAGTCTGTTTGCTTCTGTTTAAGTCTGTTTGCCTCTGTATAAGTCTGTTTGCCTCTGTTTAAGTCTGTTTGCCTCTGTTTCACTCTGTTTGCCTCTGTTTCACTCTGTAGCCTCTGTTTCGCTCTTTTTGCCTCTGTTTGTCTCTGATTAAGTCTGTTTGCCTCTGTTTAAGTCTGTTTGCCTTTGTTTCAGTCTGTTTGCCTCTGCTTAAGTCTGTTTGCCTCTGTTTAAGTCTGTTTGACTCTGTTTCAGTCTGTTTGCCTCTGTTTCACTCTGTTTGTCTCTGTTTCAATCTGATTGCCTCTGTTTCTCTCTGTTTGCCTCTGTTTCACTCTGTTTGCCTCTCTTTGCCTCTGTTTGCCTCTGTTTGCTTCTGTTTGCCTCTGCTTCACTCTGTTTGCCTCTTTTCACTCCGTTTCCCTCTTTTTCACCCTGTTTGCCTCTGTTTCACTCTGTTTGCCTCTGTTTAAGTCTGTTTGCCTCTGTTTAAGTCTGTTTGACTCTGTTTCACTCTGTTTGCCTCTGTTTCACTCTGTTTGCCTCTGTTTCACTCTGTTTGCCTCTGATTCAATCTGTTTGCCTCTGATTCTCTCTGTTTGCCTCTGTTTCACTTTGTTTGCCTCTGTTTAAGTCTGCTTGACTCTGTTTGCCTCTGTTTGCCTCTGTTTAAGTCTGTTTGCCTCTTTTTCACACTGTTTGCCTCTGATTCAATCTGTTTGCCTCTGTTTCACTCTGTTTGCCTCCGTTTAAGTCTGTTTGCCTCTGTTTGCCTCTGTTTGCCTCTGTTTAAGTCTGTTTGCCTCTGTTTAAGTCTGTTTGCCTCTGTTTCACACTGTTTGCCTCTGTTTCACTCTGTTTGCCTCTGTTTCGCTCCTTTTGCCTCTGTTTGCCTCTGTTTCAGTCTGTTTG
>JANJGN010003960.1:0-38346 GCA_026770705.1 Isurus oxyrinchus
AGTGAGACAGAGTGAGGAAAGGGTGCGGAGTGAGGTGGTGTGAGGCGGAGTGAGGAGAGGGTGTGGAGTGAGGAGAGGGTGTGGAGTGAGGTGGAGTGAGGCGAGGATGTGGAGTGAGGTGGAGTGAGGAGAGGGTATGGAGTGAGGTGGAGTGAGGAGAGGGTGTGGAGTGAGGAGAGGGTGTGGAGTGAGGAGAGGGTGTGGAGTGAGGAGAGGGAACGGAGTGAGGAGAGGGTGTGGAGTGAGGAGAGGGTGTGGAGTGAGGAGAGGGGGCGGACTGAAGAGAGGGTGTGGAGTGTAGCGGAGTGAGGAGAGGGTGCGGAGTGAGGTGGAGTGAGGCAGAGTGAGGAGTGAGGTCGAGTGAGGGGAGGGTGTGGAGTTATGAGAGCGTGTGGAGTGAGGTGGAGTGAGGAGAGGGTGTGGAGTGAGGAGAGGGTGCAGAGTGAGGAGTGAGGTGGATTGAGACAGAGTGAGGAGAGGGTGCTGAGTGAGGAGTGAGGTGGTGTGAGGCGGAGTGAGGAGAGGGTGTGGAGTGAGGAGAGGGTGCGTAGTGAGGAGAGGGTTCGGAGTGAGGAGAGGGTGCGGAGGTAGGAGAGGGTGTGGAGTGAGGTGGAGTGAGGGGAAGGTGTGGAGTGAGGTGGAGTGAGGAGAGGGTGTGGAGTGAGGAGAGGGTGTGGAGTGAGGAGAGGGAGCGGAGTGAGGAGAGGGTGCGGAGGTGAGGAGAGGGTGCGGAGTGAGGAGAGGGTGCGGAGTGAGGTGGAGTGAGGAGAGGGTGCGGAGTGAGGAGAGGGAGCGGAGTGAGGAGAGGATGCGGAGTGAGGAGAGGGTGTTTAGTGAGGAGAGGGTGTGGATCGAGGAGAGGGAGAGTGAGGAGAGGGTGTGGATTGAGGAGAGGTAGCGGAGTGAGGAGAGGGTGTGGAGTGTGGAGAGGGAGTGGAGTGAGGTGGAGTGAGGAGATGGTGTGGAGTGAGGAGAGGGTGCGTAGTGAAGAGAGGGTGTGGAGTGAGGCGGAGTGAGACGGAGTGAGGAGAGGGTGCGGAGTGAGGTGGAATGAGGCAGAGCGAGGAGTGAGGTGGAGTGAGGAGAGGGTGTGGAGTGAGGAGAGGGTGCGGAGTGAGGTGAGGGTGTGGAGTGAGGCGGACTGAGGAGAAGGTGTGGAGTGAGGTGGAGTGAGGAGAGGGTGTGGAGTGAGGTGGAGTGAGGAGAGGGTGCGGAGTGAGGTGGAGTGAGGTGGAGTGAGGAGAGGACGTGGAGTTATGAGAGGGTGTGGAGTGAGGTGGAGTGAGGAGAGGGGTGTGGAGTGAGGAGAGGGTGCAGAGTGAGGAGTGAGGTGGAGTGAGACAGAGTGAGGAGAGGGTGTGGAGTGAGGAGAGGGTTCGGAGTGAGGAGAGGGTGCGTAGTGAGGAGAGGGTTCGGAGTGAGGAGAGGGTGCGGAGGTAGGAGAGGGTGTGGAGTGAGGTGGAGTGAGGGGAGGGTGTGGAGTGAGGTGGAGTGAGGAGAGGGTGTGGAGTGAGGAGAGGGTGTGGATTGAGGAGAGGGAGCGGAGTGAGGAGAGGATGTGAAGTGAGGAGAGGGTGCGGAGTGAGGTGGAGTGAGGAGAGGGTGCGGAGTGAGGAGAGGGAGCGGAGTGAGGAGAGGGTGCGGAGTGAGGAGAGGGTGTTTAGTGAGGAGAGGGAGTGGATCGAGGAGAGGGAGAGTGAGGAGAGGGTGTGGATTGAGGAGAGGTAGCGGAGTGAGGAGAGGGTGTGGAGTGAGGAGAGGGTGCGTAGTGAAGAGAGGGTGTGGAGTGAGGCGGAGTGAGATGGAGTGAGGAGAGGGTGCGGAGTGAGGTGGAATGAGGCAGAGCGAGGAGTGAGGTGGAGTGAGGAGAGGGTGTGGAGTGAGGAGAGGGTGCGGATTGAGGTGGAGTGAGGCGAGGGTGTGGAGTGAGGCGGGACTGAGGAGAAGGTGTGGAGTGAGGAGAGGGTGTGGAGTGAGGTGGAGTGAGGAGAGGGTGTGGAGTGAGCAGATGGTGTGGAGTGAGGAGAGGGTGTGGAGTGAGGAGAGGGTTTGAGTGAGGAGAGGGTTTGGAGTGAGGAGAGGGGTGTGTAGTGAGGAGAGGGTGCGGAGTGAGGAGAGGGTGCGGAGTGAGGTGAGGGTGCGGAGCGAGGAGAGGGTGTGGAGTGAGGAGAGGGTGTGGAGTGAGGTGGAGTGAGGAGAGGGTGTGCAGTGAAGAGAGGGTGTGGAGTGAGGAGATGGTGTGGAGTGAGGTGAGGGGTGTGGAGTGAGGAGAGGGTGCGGAGAGAGGAGAGGGTATGGAGTGAGGAGAGGCTGTGGAGTGAGGTGGAGTGAGGAGAGGGTGTGGAGTGAGGAGAGGGTGTGGAGTGAGGAGAGTGTGTGGAGTGAGGTGGAGTGAGGAGAGGGTGTGGAGTGAGGAGAGGGTGTGGAGTGAGGAGAGGGTGTGGAGTGAGGAGAGGGAGCGGAGTGAGGAGATGGTGTGGAGTGAGCAGAGGGTGTGGAGTGAGCAGAGGGTGTGGAGTGAGGAGAGGGCGCGGAGTAAGGTGGAGTGAGGAGAGGGTGTGGAGTGAGGAGAGGGTGCGTAGTGTAGAGAGGGTGTGGAGTGAGGCGGAGTGAGACGGAGTGAGGAGAGGGTGCGGAGTGAGGTGGAGTGAGGCAGAGTGAGGAGTGAGGTGGAGTGAGGAGAGGGTGTGGAGTGAGGAGAGGGTGTGAAGTGAGGAGAGGGTGTGGAGTGAGGAGAGGGTGTGGAGTGAGGAGAGGGTGTGGAGTGAGGTGGAGTGAGGAGAGGGTGCGGAGTGAGGAGAGGGAGCGGAGTGAGGAGAGGGTGTGGAGTGAGGAGAGGGTGTGGAGTGAGGAGTGTGTGCGGAGCGAAGAGAGGGTGTGGAGTGTGGCGGAGTGAGCTGGAGTGAGGAGAGGGTGCGGAGGGAGGTGGAGTGAAGCAGAGTGAGGTGTGAGGTGGAGTGAGGAGAGGGTGTGGAGTGAGGAGAGGGCGTGGAGTGAGGAGAAGGTGAAGAGTGAGGAGTGAGGTGGTGTGAGGCGGAGTGAGGAGAGGGTGTGGAGTAAGGATAGTGTTTCTATTGAGGAGAGGGTGTGGAGTGAAGAGAGGGTGCGGAGTGAGGAGAGGGTGTGGAGTGAGGGAGAGGGTGTGGAGTAAGGAGAGGGTGTGGAGTAAGGAGAGGGTGCGGAGTGAGGAGAGGGTGCGGAGTGAGGAGAGGGAGCGGAGTGAGGAGAGGGTGCGGAGTGAGGAGAGGGTGTGGAGTGAGGAGAGGGTGTGGAGTGAGGAGAGGGTGTGGAGTGAGGAGAGGGAGCGGAGTGAGGAGAGGGTGCGGAGTGAGGAGAGGGTGTGGATTGAGGAGCGGGAGCGAAGTGAGGAGAGGGTGCAGAGTGAGGAGAGGGTCTGGAGTGAGGAGAGGGTGCGGAGTGAGGAGAGGGTGTGGAGTGAGGAGAGGGTGTGGAGTGAGGAGAGGGTGTGGAGTGAGGAGATGATGCGTAGTGAAGAGAGGGCGTGGAGTGAGGCGGAGTGAGACGGAGTGAGGATAGGGTGCGGAGTGAGGTGGAGTGAGGCAGCGTGAGTAGTGAGGTGGAGTGAGGAGAGGGTGTGGAGTGAGGAGAGGGTGTGGAGTGAGGTGGAGTGAGTAGAGGGTGTGGAGTGAGGAGAGGGTGCAGAGTGAGGAGTGAGGTGGAGTGAGACAGAGTGAGGAGAGGGTGCGGAGTGAGGTGGTGTGAGGCGGAGTGAGGAGAGGGTGTGGAGTGAGGAGAGGGTGTGGAGTGAGGTGGAGTGAGGCGAGGATGTGGAGTGAGGTGGAGTGAGGAGAGGGTATGGAGTGAGGAGAGGGTGTGGAGTGAGGAGAGGGTGTGGAGTGAGGAGAGGGTGTGGAGTGAGGAGAGGGTGTGGAGTGAGGAGAGGGAACGGAGTGAGGAGAGGGTGTGGAGTGAGGAGAGGGTGTGGAGTGAGGAGAGGGTGCGGACTGAAGAGAGGGTGTGGAGTGTAGCGGAGTGAGGAGAGGGTGCGGAGTGAGGTGGAGTGAGGCAGAGTGAGGAGTGAGGTCGAGTGAGGGGAGGGTGTGGAGTTATGAGAGGGTGTGGAGTGAGGTGGAGTGAGGAGAGGGTGTGGAGTGAGGAGAGGGTGCAGAGTGAGGAGTGAGGTGGAGTGAGACAGAGTGAGGAGAGGGTGCTGAGTGAGGAGTGAGGTGGTGTGAGGCGGAGTGAGGAGAGGGTGTGGAGTGAGGAGAGGGTTCGGAGTGAGGAGAGGGTTCGGAGTGAGGAGAGGGTGCGTAGCGAGGAGAGGGTTCGGAGTGAGGAGAGGGTGCGGAGGTAGGAGAGGGTGTGGAGTGAGGTGGAGTGAGGGGAAGGTGTGGAGTGAGGTGGAGTGAGGAGAGGGTGTGGAGTGAGGAGAGGGTGTGGATTGAGGAGAGGGAGCGGAGTGAGGAGAGGGTGCGGAGTGAGGAGAGGGTGCGGAGTGAGGTGGAGTGAGGAGAGGGTGCGGAGTGAGGAGAGGGAGCGGAGTGAGGAAAGGGTGCGGAGTGAGGAGAGGGTGTTTAGTGAGGAGAGGGTGTGGATCGAGGAGAGGGAGAGTGAGGAGAGGGTGTGGATTGAGGAGAGGTAGCGGAGTGAGGAGAGGGTGTGGAGTGTGGAGAGGGAGTGGAGTGAGGTGGAGTGAGGAGATGGTGTGGAGTGAGGAGAGGGTGCGTAGTGAAGAGAGGGTGTGGAGTGAGGCGGAGTGAGACGGAGTGAGGAGAGGGTGCGGAGTGAGGTGGAATGAGGCAGAGCGAGGAGTGAGGTGGAGTGAGGAGAGGGTGTGGACTGAGGAGAGGGTGCGGAGTGAGGTGGAGTGAGGTGAGGGTGTGGAGTGAGGCGGACTGAGGAGAAGGTGTGTAGTGAGGTGGAGTGAGGAGAGGGTGTGCAGTGAGGTGGAGTGAGGAGAGGGTGCGGAGTGAGGTGGAGTGAGGTGGAGTGAGGAGAGGATGTGGAGTTATGAGAGGGTGTGGAGTGAGGTGGAGTGAGGAGAGGGTGTGGAGTGAGGAGAGGGTGCAGAGTGAGGAGTGAGGTGGAGTGAGACAGTGAGGAGAGGGTGTGGAGTGAGGAGAGGGTTCGGAGTGAGGAGAGGGTGCGTAGTGAGGAGATGGTTCGGAGTGAGGAGAGGGTGCGGAGGTAGGAGAGGGTGTGGAGTGAGGTGGAGTGAGGGGAGGGTGTGGAGTGAGGCGGAGTGAGGAGAGGGTGTGGAGTGAGGAGAGGGTGTGGATTGAGGAGAGGGAGCGGAGTGAGGAGAGGGTGTGGAGTGTGGAGAGGGAGTGGAGTGAGGTGGAGTGAGGAGATGGCGTGGAGTGAGGAGAGGGTGCGTAGTGAAGAGAGGGTGTGGAGTGAGGAGGAGTGAGATGGAGTGAGGAGAGGGTGCGGAGTGAGGTGGAATGAGGCAGAGCGAGGAGTGAGGTGGAGTGAGGAGAGGGTGTGGAGTGAGGAGAGGGTGCGGATTGAGGTGGAGTGAGGCGAGGGTGTGGAGTGAGGCGGACTGAGGAGAAGGTGTGGAGTGAGGAGAGGGTGTGGAGTGAGGTGGAGTGAGGAGAGGGTGTGGAGTGAGGAGAGGGTTTGGAGTGAGGAGAGGGTTTGGAGTGAGGAGAGGGTGCGGAGTGAGGAGAGGGTGCGGAGTGAGGTGAGGGTGCGGAGCGAGGAGAGGGTGTGGAGTGAGGAGAGGGTGCGGAGTGAGGTGGAGTGAGGAGAGGGTGTGCAGTGAAGAGAGGGTGCGGAGTGAGGAGAGGGTGTGGAGTGAGGTGGAGT
Source organism: Isurus oxyrinchus (assembly GCA_026770705.1). NCBI lineage: Eukaryota > Metazoa > Chordata > Chondrichthyes > Lamniformes > Lamnidae > Isurus > Isurus oxyrinchus. The sequence goes on from JANJGN010003960.1 coordinate 5,773, forward strand.
GAGGAGAGGGTGTGGAGTGAGGCGGAGTGAGGAGAGGGTGCGGAGTGAGGAGAGGGTGCGGAGTGAGGAGAGGGTGTGGAGTGAGGAGAGGGAGCGGAGTGAGGAGAGGGAGCGGAGTGAGGGGAAGGTGCGGAGTGAGGAGAGGGTGCGGAGTAAGGTGGAGTGAGGAGAGGGTGTGGAGTGAGGAGAGGGTGCGTAGTGAAGAGAGGTTGTGGAGGAGGCGGAGTGAGACGGAGTGAGGAGAGGGTGCGGAGTGAGGTGGAGTGAGGCAGCGTGAGGAGTGAGGTGGAGTGAGGAGAGGGTGTGGAGTGAGATGGAGTGAGGAGGGGGTGTGGAGTGAGGAGAGGGTGCAGAGTGAGGAGTGAGGTGGAGTGGGACAGAGTCAGGAGAGGGTGCGTAGTGAGGAGTGAGGTGGTGTGAGCTGGAGTGAGGAGAGGGTGTGGAGTGAGGAGAGGGTGCGGAGTGAGGTGGAGTGAGGCGAGGGTATGGAGTGAGGTGGAGTGAGGAGAGGGTGTGGAGTGAGGTGGAGTGAGGAGAGGGTGTGGAGTGAGGAGAGGGAGTGGAGTGAGGAGATGGTGTGGAGTGAGGTGAGGGTGTGGAGTGAGGAGAGGGTGCGGAGTGAGGAGAGGGTATGGAGTGAGGAGAGGCTGTGGAGTGAGGTGGAGTGAGGAGAGGGTGTGGAGTGAGGAGAGGGTGTGGAGTGAGGAGAGTGTGTGGAGTGAGGTGGAGTGAGGAGAGGGTGTGGAGTGAGGACAGGGTGTGGAGTGAGGAGAGGGAGCGGAGTGAGGAGATGGTGTGGAGTGAGCAGAGGGTGTGGAGTGAGCAGAGGGTGTGGAGTGAGGAGAGGGCGTGGAGTGAGATGGAGTGAGGAGAGGGTGTGGAGTGAGGAGAGGGTGCGTAGTGTAGAGAGGGTGTGGAGTGAGGCGGAGTGAGACGGAGTGAGGAGAGGGTGCGGAGTGAGGTGGAGTGAGGCAGAGTGAGGAGTGAGGTGGAGTGAGGAGAGGGTGTGGAGTGAGGAGAGGGTGTGGAGTGAGGAGAGGGTGCGGAGTGAGGTGGAGTGAGGAGAGGGAGCGGAGTGAGGAGAGGGTGCGGAGTGAGGAGAGGGTGCGGAGTGAGGAGAGGGTGCGGAGTGAGGAGAGGGTGCGGAGTGAGGAGAGGGTGCGGAGTGAGGAGAGGGTGCGGAGTGAGGAGAGGGTGCGGAGTGAGGAGAGGGTGCGGAGTGAGGAGAGGGTGCGGAGTGAGGAGAGGGTGCGGAGTGAGGAGAGGGTGCGGAGTGAGGAGAGGGTGTGGAGTGAGGAGAGGGAGCGGAGTGAGGAGAGGGTGCGGAGTGAGGAGAGGGTGTGGAGTGAGGAGAGGGTGTGGAGTGAGGAGAGGGTGTGGAGTGAGGAGAGGGAGCGGAGTGAGGAGAGGGTGCAGAGTGAGGAGAGGGTCTGGAGTGAGGAGAGGGTGCGGAGTGAGGAGAGGGTGCGTAGTGAAGAGAGGGCGTGGAGTCAGGCGGAGTGAGACGGAGTGAGGATAGGGTGCGGAGTGAGGTGGAGTGAGGCAGCGTGAGTAGTGAGGTGGAGTGAGGAGAGGGTGTGGAGTGAGGAGAGGGTGTGGAGTGAGGTGGAGTGAGGAGACGGTGTGGAGGGAGGAGAGGGTGCAGAGTGAGGAGTGAGGTGGAGTGAGACAGAGTGAGGAGAGGGTGCGGAGTGAGGTGGTGTGAGGCGGAGTGAGGAGAGGGTGTGGAGTGAGGAGAGGGTGTGGAGTGAGGTGGAGTGAGGCGAGGATGTGGAGTGAGGTGGAGTGAGGAGAGGGTATGGAGTGAGGTGGAGTGAGGAGAGGGTGTGGAGTGAGGAGAGGGTTTGGAGTGAGGAGAGGGTGTGGAGTGAGGAGAGGGTGTGGAGTGAGGCTTTGTGAGGAGAGAGTGTGGAGTGAGGTGGAGTGAGGAGAGGGTGTGGAGTGAGGAGAGGGTGTGGAGTGAGGAGATGGTGTGGAGTGAGGAGAGGGTGTGGAGTGAGGAGTGTGTGCGCAGCGAAGAGAGGGTGTGGAGTGTGGCGGAGTGAGCTGGAGTGAGGAGAGGGTGCGGAGTGAGGTGGAGTGAGGCAGAGTGAGGTGTGAGGTGGAGTGAGGAGAGGGTGTGGAGTGAGGAGAGGGCGTGGAGTGAGGAGAAGGTGAAGAGTGAGGAGTGAGGTGGTGTGAGGCGGAGTGAGGAGAGGGTGTGGAGTAAGGAGAGTGTTTCTATTGAGGAGAGGGTGTGGAGTGAAGAGAGGGTGTGGAGTGAGGAGAGGGTGTGGAGTGAGGTGGAGTGAGGAGAGGGTGTGGAGTGAGGGGAGGGTGTGGATTGAGGAGACGATGTGGAGTGAGGAGATGGTGTGGAGTGAGGAGAGGATGTGGAGTGAGGAGAGGGTCTGGAGTGAGGAGAGGGTGCGGAGTGAGGAGAGGGTGTGGAGTGAGGAGAGGGTGTGGAGTGAGGAGAGGGTGTGGAGTAAGGAGAGGGTGCGGAGTGAGGAGAGGGTGCGGAGTGAGGAGAGGGTGCGGAGTGAGGAGAGGGAGCGGAGTGAGGAGAGGGTGCGGAGTGAGGAGAGGGTGTGGAGTGAGGAGTGGGTGTGGAGTGAGGAGAGGGAGCGGAGTGAGGAGAGGGTGCGGAGTGAGGAGAGGGTGTGGATTGAGGAGAGGGAGCGAAGTGAGGAGAGGGTGCAGAGTGAGGAGAGGTTCTGGAGTGAGGTGGAGTGAGGTGAGGGTGTGGAGTGAGGCGGACTGAGGAGAAGGTGTGGAGTGAGGTGGAGTGAGGAGAGGGTGTGGAGTGAGGTGGAGTGAGGAGAGGGTGCGGAGTGAGGTGGAGTGAGGAGAGGATGTGGAGTTATGAGAGGGTGTGGAGTGAGGTGGAGTGAGGAGAGGGTGTGGTGTGAGGAGAGGGTGCAGAGTGAGGAGTGAGGTGGAGTGAGACAGTGAGGAGAGGGTGTGGAGTGAGGAGAGGGTTCGGAGTGAGGAGAGGGTGCGTAGTGAGGAGAGGGTTCGGAGTGAGGAGAGGGTGCGGAGGTAGGAGAGGGTGTGGAGTGAGGTGGATTGAGGGGAGGGTGTGGAGTGAGGTGGAGTGAGGAGAGGGTGTGGAGTGAGGAGAGGGTGTGGATTGAGGAGAGGGAGCGGAGTGAGGAGAGGGTGTGGAGTGAGGAGAGGGTGCGGAGTGAGGTGGAGTGAGGAGAGGGTGCGGAGTGAGGAGAGGGAGCGGAGTGAGGAGAGGGTGCGGAGTGAGGAGAGGGTGTTTAGTGAGGAGAGGGAGTGGATCGAGGAGAGGGAGAGTGAGGAGAGGGTGAGGATTGAGGAGAGGTAGCTGAGTGAGGAGAGGGTGTGGAGTGTGGAGAGGGAGTGGAGTGATGTGGAGTGAGGAGATGGCGTGGAGTGAGGAGAGGGTGCGTAGTGAAGAGAGGGTGTGGAGTGAGGCGGAGTGAGATGGAGTGAGGAGAGGGTGCGGAGTGAGGTGGAATGAGGCAGAGCGAGGAGTGAGGTGGAGTGAGGAGAGGGTGTGGAGTGAGGAGAGGGTGCGGATTGAGGTGGAGTGAGGCGAGGGTGTGGAGTGAGGCGGACTGAGGAGAAGGTGTGGAGTGAGGAGAGGGTGTGGAGTGAGGTGGAGTGAGGAGAGGGTGTGGAGTGAGGAGAGGGTTTGGAGTGAGGAGAGGGTTTGGAGTGAGGAGAGGGTGCGGAGTGAGGAGAGGGTGCGGAGTGAGGTGAGGTTGCGGAGCGAGGAGAGGGTGTGGAGTGAGGTGGAGTGAGGAGAGGGTGTGCAGTGAAGAGAGGGTGCGGAGTGAGGAGAGGGTGTGGAGTGAGGTGGAGTGAGGAGAGGGTGTGGAGTGAGGCGGAGTGAGGAGAGGGTGCGGTGTGAGGAGAGGGTGCGGAGTGAGGAGAGGGTGTGGAGTGAGGAGAGGGAGCGGAGTGAGGAGAGGGAGCGGAGTGAGGGGAAGGTGCGGAGTGAGGAGAGGGTGCGGAGTAAGGTGGAGTGAGGAGAGGGTGTGGAGTGAGGAGAGGGTGCGTAGTGAAGAGAGGTTGTGGAGGAGGCGGAGTGAGACGGAGTGAGGAGAGGGTGCGGAGTGAGGTGGAGTGAGGCAGCGTGAGGAGTGAGGTGGAGTGAGGAGAGGGTGTGGAGTGAGGTGGAGTGAGGAGGGGGTGTGGAGTGAGGAGAGGGTGCAGAGTGAGGAGTGAGGTGGAGTGGGACAGAGTGAGGAGAGGGTGCGTAGTGAGGAGTGAGGTGGTGTGAGCTGGAGTGAGGAGAGGGTGTGGAGTGAGGAGAGGGTGCGGAGTGAGGTGGAGTGAGGCGAGGGTATGGAGTGAGGTGGAGTGAGGAGAGGGTGTGGAGTGAGGTGGAGTGAGGAGAGGGTGTGGAGTGAGGAGAGGGAGTGGAGTGAGGAGATGGTGTGGAGTGAGGTGAGGGTGTGGAGTGAGGAGAGGGTGCGGAGTGAGGAGAGGGTATGGAGTGAGGAGAGGCTGTGGAGTGAGGTGGAGTGAGGAGAGGGTGTGGAGTGAGGAGAGGGTGTGGAGTGAGGAGAGTGTGTGGAGTGAGGTGGAGTGAGGAGAGGGTGTGGAGTGAGGAGAGGGTGTGGAGTGAGCAGAGGGTGTGGAGTGAGCAGAGGGTGTGGAGTGAGGAGAGGGCGCGGAGTGAGGTGGAGTGAGGAGAGGGTGTGGAGTGAGGAGAGGGTGCGTAGTGTAGAGAGGGTGTGGAGTGAGGCGGAGTGAGACGGAGTGAGGAGAGGGTGCGGAGTGAGGTGGAGTGAGGCAGAGTGAGGAGTGAGGTGGAGTGAGGAGAGGGTGTGGAGTGAGGAGAGGGTGTGAAGTGAGGAGAGGGTGTGGAGTGAGGAGAGGGTGCGGAGTGAGGTGGAGTGAGGAGAGGGAGCGGAGTGAGGAGAGGGTGCGGAGTGAGGAGAGGGTGCGGAGTGAGGAGAGGGTGCGGAGTGAGGAGAGTGTGCGGAGTGAGGAGAGGGTGTGGAGTGAGGAGAGGGTGCGGAGTGAGGAGAGGGTGCGGAGTGAGGAGAGGGTGTGGAGTGAGGAGAGGGAGCGGAGTGAGGAGAGGGTGTGGAGTGAGGAGAGGGTGTGGAGTGAGGTGGAGTGAGGAGAGGGTGTGCAGTGAAGAGAGGGTGCGGAGTGAGGAGAGGGTGTGGAGTGAGGTGGAGTGAGGAGAGGGTGTGGAGTGAGGCGGAGTGAGGAGAGGGTGCGGAGTGAGGAGAGGGTGCGGAGTGAGGAGAGGGTGTGGAGTGAGGAGAGGGAGCGGAGTGAGGAGAGGGAGCGGAGAGAGGGGAAGGTGCGGAGTGAGGAGAGGGTGCGGAGTAAGGTGGAGTGAGGAGAGGGTGTGGAGTGAGGAGAGGGTGCGTAGTGAAGAGAGGTTGTGGAGGAGGCGGAGTGAGACGGAGTGAGGAGAGGGTGCGGAGTGAGGTGGAGTGAGGCAGCGTGAGGAGTGAGGTGGAGTGAGGAGAGGGTGTGGAGTGAGGTGGAGTGAGGAGGGGGTGTGGAGTGAGGAGAGGGTGCAGAGTGAGGAGTGAGGTGGAGTGGGACAGAGTGAGGAGAGGGTGCGTAGTGAGGAGTGAGGTGGTGTGAGCTGGAGTGAGGAGAGGGTGTGGAGTGAGGAGAGGATGCGGAGTGAGGTGGAGTGAGGCGAGGGTATGGAGTGAGGTGGAGTGAGGAGAGGGTGTGGAGTGAGGTGGAGTGAGGAGAGGGTGTGGAGTGAGGAGAGGGAGTGGAGTGAGGAGATGGTGTGGAGTGAGGTGAGGGTGTGGAGTGAGGAGAGGGTGCGGAGTGAGGAGAGGGTATGGAGTGAGGAGAGGCTGTGGAGTGAGGTGGAGTGAGGAGAGGGTGTGGAGTGAGGAGAGGGTGTGGAGTGAGGAGAGTGTGTGGAGTGAGGTGGAGTGAGGAGAGGGTGTGGAGTGAGGAGAGGGTGTGGAGTGAGGAGAGGGTGTGGAGTGAGCAGAGGGTGTGGAGTGAGGAGAGGGCGCGGAGTGAGGTGGAGTGAGGAGAGGGTGTGGAGTGAGGAGAGGGTGCGTAGTGTAGAGAGGGTGTGGAGTGAGGCGGAGTGAGACGGAGTGAGGAGAGGGTGCGGAGTGAGGTGGAGTGAGGCAGAGTGAGGAGTGAGGTGGAGTGAGGAGAGGGTGTGGAGTGAGGAGAGGGTGTGAAGTGAGGAGAGGGTGTGGAGTGAGGAGAGGGTGCGGAGTGAGGTGGAGTGAGGAGAGGGAGCGGAGTGAGGAGTGGGTGCGGAGTGAGGAGAGGGTGCGGAGTGAGGAGAGGGTGCGGAGTGAGGAGAGTGTGTGGAGTGAGGAGAGGGTGTGGAGTGAGGAGAGGGTGCAGAGTGAGGAGAGGGTGCGGAGTGAGGAGAGGGTGTGGAGTGAGGAGAGGGAGCGGAGTGAGGAGAGGGTGTGGAGTGAGGAGAGGGTGTGGAGTGAGGAGAGGGTGCGGAGTGAGGAGAGGGTGTGGAGTGAGGTGGAGTGAGGAGAGGGTGTGGAGTGAGGCGGAGTGAGGAGAGGGTGCGGAGTGAGGAGAGGGTGCGGAGTGAGGAGAGGGTGTGGAGTGAGGAGAGGGAGCGGAGTGAGGAGAGGGAGCGGAGTGAGGGGAAGGTGCGGAGTGAGGAGAGGGTGCGGAGTAAGGTGGAGTGAGGAGAGGGTGTGGAGTGAGGAGAGGGTGCGTAGTGAAGAGAGGTTGTGGAGGAGGCGGAGTGAGACGGAGTGAGGAGAGGGTGCGGAGTGAGGTGGAGTGAGGCAGCGTGAGGAGTGAGGTGGAGTGAGGAGAGGGTGTGGAGTGAGGTGGAGTGAGGAGGGGGTGTGGAGTGAGGAGAGGGTGCAGAGTGAGGAGTGAGGTGGAGTGGGACAGAGTGAGGAGAGGGTGCGTAGTGAGGAGTGAGGTGGTGTGAGCTGGAGTGAGGAGAGGGTGTGGAGTGAGGAGAGGGTGCGGAGTGAGGTGGAGTGAGGCGAGGGTATGGAGTGAGGTGGAGTGAGGAGAGGGTGTGGAGTGAGGTGGAGTGAGGAGAGGGTGTGGAGTGAGGAGAGGGAGTGGAGTGAGGAGATGGTGTGGAGTGAGGTGAGGGTGTGGAGTGAGGAGAGGGTGCGGAGTGAGGAGAGGGTATGGAGTGAGGAGAGGCTGTGGAGTGAGGTGGAGTGAGGAGAGGGTGTGGAGTGAGGAGAGGGTGTGGAGTGAGGAGAGTGTGTGGAGTGAGGTGGAGTGAGGAGAGGGTGTGGAGTGAGGAGAGGGTGCGTAGTGTAGAGAGGGTGCGGAGTGAGGCAGAGTGAGACGGAGTGAGGAGAGGGTGCGGAGTGAGGTGGAGTGAGGCAGAGTGAGGAGTGAGGTGGAGTGAGGAGAGGGTGTGGAGTGAGGAGAGGGTCTGAAGTGAGGAGAGGGTGTGGAGTGAGGAGAGGGTGCGGAGTGAGGTGGAGTGAGGAGAGGGAGCGGAGTGAGGAGAGGGTGCGGAGTGAGGAGAGGGTGCGGAGTGAGGAGAGGGTGTGGAGTGAGGAGAGGGTGCGGAGTGAGGAGAGGGTGCGGAGTGAGGAGAGGGTGCGGAGTGAGGAGAGGGTGTGGAGTGAGGAGAGGGAGCGGAGTGAGGAGAGGGTGTGGAGTGAGGAGAGGGTGTGGAGTGAGGAGAGGGTGTGGAGTGAGGAGAGGGAGCGGAGTGAGGAGAGGGTGCGGAGTGAGGAGAGGGTGTGGATTGAGGAGAGGGAGCGAAGTGAGGAGAGGGTGCAGAGTGAGGAGAGGGTCTGGAGTGAGGAGAGGGTGCGGAGTGAGGAGAGGGTGTGGAGTGAGGAGAGGGTGCGTAGTGAAGAGAGGGCGTGGAGTGAGGCGGAGTGAGACGGAGTGAGGATAGGGTGCGGAGTGAGGTGGAGTGAGGCAGCGTGAGTAGTGAGGTGGAGTGAGGAGAGGGTGTGGAGTGAGAAGAGGGTGTGGAGAGAGGGGAGTGTGTGGAGTGAGGTGGAGTGAGGAGAGGGTGTGGAGTGAGGAGAGGGTGTGGAGTGAGCAGAGGGTGTGGAGTGAGCAGAGGGTGTGGAGTGAGGAGAGGGCGCGGAGTGTGGTGGAGTGAGGAGAGGGTGTGGAGTGAGGAGAGGGTGCGTAGTGTAGAGAGGGTGTGGAGTGAGGCGGAGTGAGACGGAGTGAGGAGAGGGTGCGGAGTGAGGTGGAGTGAGGCAAAGTGAGGAGTGAGGTGGAGTGAGGAGAGGGTGTGGAGTGAGGAGAGGGTGTGAAGTGAGGAGAAGGTGTGGAGTGAGGAGAGGGTGCGGAGTGAGGTGGAGTGAGGAGAGGGAGCGGAGTGAGGAGAGGTTGCGGAGTGAGGAGAGGGTGCGGAGTGAGGAGAGGGTGCGGAGTGAGGAGAGTGTGTGGAGTGAGGAGAGGGTGTGGAGTGAGGAGAGGGTGCGGAGTGAGGAGAGGGTGCGGAGTGAGGAGAGGGTGTGGAGTGAGGAGAGGGAGCGGAGTGAGGAGAGGGTGTGGAGTGAGGAGAGGGTGTGGAGTGAGGAGAGGGTGCGGAGTGAGGAGAGGGTGTGGAGTGAGGTGGAGTGAGGAGAGGGTGTGGAGTGAGGCGGAGTGAGGAGAGGGTGCGGAGTGAGGAGAGGGTGCGGAGTGACGAGAGGGTGTGGAGTGAGGAGAGGGAGCGGAGTGAGGAGAGGGAGCGGAGTGAGGGGAAGGTGCGGAGTGAGGAGAGGGTGCGGAGTAAGGTGGAGTGAGGAGAGGGTGTGGAGTGAGGAGAGGGTGCGTAGTGAAGAGAGGTTGTGGAGGAGGCGGAGTGAGACGGAGTGAGGAGAGGGTGCGGAGTGAGGTGGAGTGAGGCAGCGTGAGGAGTGAGGTGGAGTGAGGAGAGGGTGTGGAGTGAGGTGGAGTGAGGAGGGGGTGTGGAGTGAGGAGAGGGTGCAGAGTGAGGAGTGAGGTGGAGTGGGACAGAGTGAGGAGAGGGTGCGTAGTGAGGAGTGAGGTGGTGTGAGCTGGAGTGAGGAGAGGGTGTGGAGTGAGGAGAGGGTGCGGAGTGAGGTGGAGTGAGGCGAGGGTATGGAGTGAGGTGGAGTGAGGAGAGGGTGTGGAGTGAGGTGGAGTGAGGAGAGGGTGTGGAGTGAGGAGAGGGAGTGGAGTGAGGAGATGGTGTGGAGTGAGGTGAGGGTGTGGAGTGAGGAGAGGGTGCGGAGTGAGGAGAGGGTATGGAGTGAGGAGAGGCTGTGGAGTGAGGTGGAGTGAGGAGAGGGTGTGGAGTGAGGAGAGGGTGCGTAGTGTAGAGAGGGTGTGGAGTGAGGCGGAGTGAGACGGAGTGAGGAGAGGGCGCGGAGTGAGGTGGAGTGAGGCAGAGTGAGGAGTGAGGTGGAGTGAGGAGAGGGTGTGGAGTGAGGAGAGGGTCTGAAGTGAGGAGAGGGTGTGGAGTGAGGAGAGGGTGCGGAGTGAGGTGGAGTGAGGAGAGGGAGCGGAGTGAGGAGAGGGTGCGGAGTGAGGAGAGGGTGCGGAGTGAGGAGAGGGTGCGGAGTGAGGAGAGGGTGTGCAGTGAGGAGAGGGAGCGGAGTGAGGAGAGGGTGTGGAGTGAGGAGAGGGTGTGGAGTGAGGAGAGGGTGTGGAGTGAGGAGAGGGAGCGGAGTGAGGAGAGGGTGCGGAGTGAGGAGAGGGTGTGGATTGAGGAGAGGGAGCGAAGTGAGGAGAGGGTGCAGAGTGAGGAGAGGGTCTGGAGTGAGGAGAGGGTGCGGAGTGAGGAGAGGGTGTGGAGTGAGGAGAGGGTGCGTAGTGAAGAGAGGGCGTGGAGTGAGGCGGAGTGAGACGGAGTGAGGATAGGGTGCGGAGTGAGGTGGAGTGAGGCAGCGTGAGTAGTGAGGTGGAGTGAGGAGAGGGTGTGGAGTGAGAAGAGGGTGTGGAGTGAGGTGGAGTGAGGAGACGGTGTGGAGGGAGGAGAGGGTGCAGAGTGAGGAGTGAGGTGGAGTGAGACAGAGTGAGGAGAGGGTGCGGAGTGAGGTGGTGTGAGGCGGAGTGAGGAGAGGGTGTGGAGTGAGGAGAGGGTGTGGAGTGAGGTGGAGTGAGGCGAGGATGTGGAGTGAGGTGGAGTGAGGAGAGGGTATGGAGTGAGGTGGAGTGAGGAGAGGGTGTGGAGTGAGGAGAGGGTTTGGAGTGAGGAGAGGGTGTGGAGTGAGGAGAGGGTGTGGAGTGAGGCTGAGTGAGGAGAGAGTGTGGAGTGAGGTGGAGTGAGGAGAGGGTGTGGAGTGAGGAGAGGGTGTGGAGTGAGGAGATGGTGTGGAGTGAGGAGAGGGTGTGGAGTGAGGAGTGTGTGCGGAGCGAAGAGAGGGTGTGGAGTGTGGCGGAGTGAGCTGGAGTGAGGAGAGGGTGCGGAGTGAGGTGGAGTGAGGCAGAGTGAGGTGTGAGGTGGAGTGAGGAGAGGGTGTGGAGTGAGGAGAGGGCGTGGAGTGAGGAGAAGGTGAAGAGTGAGGAGTGAGGTGGTGTGAGGCGGAGTGAGGAGAGGGTGTGGAGTAAGGAGAGTGTTTCTATTGAGGAGAGGGTGTGGAGTGAAGAGAGGGTGCGGAGTGAGGAGAGGGTGTGGAGTGAGGTGGAGTGAGGAGAGGGTGTGGAGTGAGGGGAGGGTGTGGATTGAGGAGACGATGTGGAGTGAGGAGATGGTGTGGAGTGAGGAGAGGATGTGGAGTGAGGAGAGGGTCTGGAGTGAGGAGAGGGTGCGGAGTGAGGAGAGGGTGTGGAGTGAGGAGAGGGTGTGGAGTGAGGAGAGGGTGTGGAGTAAGGAGAGGGTGCGGAGTGAGGAGAGGGTGCGGAGTGAGGAGAGGGAGCGGAGTGAGGAGAGGGTGCGGAGTGAGGGGAGGGTGTGGAGTGAGGGGAGGGTGTGGAGTGAGGAGAGGGTGTGGAGTGAGGAGAGGGAGCGGAGTGAGGAGAGGGTGCGGAGTGAGGAGAGGGTGTGGATTGAGGAGAGGGAGCGAAGTGAGGAGAGGGTGCAGAGTGAGGAGAGGGTCTGGAGTGAGGAGAGGGTGCGGAGTGAGGAGAGGGTGTGGAGTGAGGAGAGGGTGCGTAGTGAAGAGAGGGCGTGGAGTGAGGCGGAGTGAGACGGAGTGAGGATAGGGTGCGGAGTGAGGTGGAGTGAGGCAGCGTGAGTAGTGAGGTGGAGTGAGGAGAGGGTGTGGAGTGAGGAGAGGGTGTGGAGTGAGGTGGAGTGAGTAGAGGGTGTGGAGTGAGGAGAGGGTGCAGAGTGAGGAGTGAGGTGGAGTGAGACAGAGTGAGGAGAGGGTGCGGAGTGAGGTGGTGTGAGGCGGAGTGAGGAGAGGGTGTGGAGTGAGGAGAGGGTGTGGAGTGAGGTGGAGTGAGGCGAGGATGTGGAGTGAGGTGGAGTGAGGAGAGGGTATGGAGTGAGGAGGGGGTGTGGAGTGAGGAGAGGGTGTGGAGTGAGGAGAGGGTGTGGAGTGAGGAGAGGGAACGGAGTGAGGAGAGGTGTGGAGTGAGGAGAGGGTGTGGAGTGAGGAGAGGGTGTGGAGTGAGGAGAGGGTGCGGACTGAAGAGAGGGTGTGGAGTGTAGCGGAGTGAGGAGAGGGTGCGGAGTGAGGTGGAGTGAGGCAGAGTGAGGAGTGAGGTCGAGTGAGGGGAGGGTGTGGAGTTATGAGAGGGTGCGGAGTGAGGTGGAGTGAGGAGAGGGTGTGGAGTGAGGAGAGGGTGCAGAGTGAGGAGTGAGGTGGAGTGAGACAGAGTGAGGAGAGGGTGCTGAGTGAGGAGTGAGGTGGTGTGAGGCGGAGTGAGGAGAGGGTGTGGAGTGAGGAGAGGGTTCGGAGTGAGGAGAGGGTGTGTAGTGAGGAGAGGGTTCGGAGTGAGGAGAGGGTGCGGAGGTAGGAGAGGGTGTGGAGTGAGGTGGAGTGAGGGGAAGGTGTGGAGTGAGGTGGAGTGAGGAGAGGGTGTGGAGTGAGGAGAGGGTGTGGATTGAGGAAGGGAGCGGAGTGAGGAGAGGGTGCGGAGTGAGGAGAGGGTGCGGAGTGAGGAGAGGGTGCGGAGTGAGGTGGAGTGAGGAGAGGGTGCGGAGTGAGGAGAGGGAGCGGAGTGAGGAGAGGGTGCGGAGTGAGGAGAGGGTGTTTAGTGAGGAGAGGGTGTGGATCGAGGAGAGGGAGAGTGAGGAGAGGGTGTGGATTGAGGAGAGGTAGCGGAGTGAGGAGAGGGTGTGGAGTGTGGAGAGGGAGTGGAGTGAGGTGGAGTGAGGAGATGGTGTGGAGTGAGGAGAGGGTGCGTAGTGAAGAGAGGGTGTGGAGTGAGGCGGAGTGAGACGGAGTGAGGAGAGGGTGCGGAGTGAGGTGGAATGAGGCAGAGCGAGGAGTGAGGTGGAGTGAGGAGAGGGTGTGGAGTGAGGAGAGGGTGCGGAGTGAGGTGGAGTGAGGTGAGGGTGTGGAGTGAGGCGGACTGAGGAGAAGGTGTGGAGTGAGGTGGAGTGAGGAGAGGGTGTGGAGTGAGGTGGAGTGAGGAGAGGGTGCGGAGTGAGGTGGAGTGAGGTGGAGTGAGGAGAGGATGTGGAGTTATGAGAGGGTGTGGAGTGAGGTGGAGTGAGGAGAGGGTGTGGAGTGAGGAGAGGGTGCAGAGTGAGGAGTGAGGTGGAGTGAGACAGTGAGGAGAGGGTGTGGAGTGAGGAGAGGGTTCGGAGTGAGGAGAGGGTGCGTAGTGAGGAGAGGGTTCGGAGTGAGGAGAGGGTGCGGAGGTAGGAGAGGGTGTGGAGTTAGGTGGAGTGAGGGGAGGGTGTGGAGTGAGGTGGAGTGAGGAGAGGGTGTGGAGTGAGGAGAGGGTGTGGATTGAGGAGAGGGAGCGGAGTGAGGAGAGGGTGTGGAGTGAGGAGAGGGTGCGGAGTGAGGTGGAGTGAGGAGAGGGTGCGGAGTGAGGAGAGGGAGCGGAGTGAGGAGAGGGTGCGGAGTGAGGAGAGGGTGTTTAGTGAGGAGAGGGAGTGGATCGAGGAGAGGGAGTGGATCGAGGAGAGGGAGAGTGAGGAGAGGGTGTGGATTGAGGAGAGGTAGCGGAGTGAGGAGAGGGTGTGGAGTGTGGAGAGGGAGTGGAGTGAGGTGGAGTGAGGAGATGGCGTGGAGTGAGGAGAGGGTGCGTAGTGAAGAGAGGGTGTGGAGTGAGGCGGAGTGAGATGGAGTGAGGAGAGGGTGCGGAGTGAGGTGGAATGAGGCAGAGCGAGGAGTGAGGTGGAGTGAGGAGAGGGTGTGGAGTGAGGAGAGGGTGCGGATTGAGGTGGAGTGAGGCGAGGGTGTGGAGTGAGGCGGACTGAGGAGAAGGTGTGGAGTGAGGAGAGGGTGTGGAGTGAGGTGGAGTGAGGAGAGGGTGTGGAGTGAGGAGAGGGTTTGGAGTGAGGAGAGGGTTTGGAGTGAGGAGAGGGTGCGGAGTGAGGAGAGGGTGCGGAGTGAGGTGAGGGTGCGGAGCGAGGAGAGGGTGTGGAGTGAGGAGAGGGTGTGGAGTGAGGTGGAGTGAGGAGAGGGTGTGCAGTGAAGAGAGGGTGCGGAGTGAGGAGAGGGTGTGGAGTGAGGTGGAGTGAGGAGAGGGTGTGGAGTGAGGCGGAGTGAGGAGAGGGTGCGGAGTGAGGAGAGGGTGCGGAGTGAGGAGAGGGTGTGGAGTGAGGAGAGGGAGCGGAGTGAGGAGAGGGAGCGGAGAGAGGGGAAGGTGCGGAGTGAGGAGAGGGTGTGGAGTAAGGTGGAGTGAGGAGAGGGTGTGGAGTGAGGAGAGGGTGCGTAGTGAAGAGAGGTTGTGGAGGAGGCGGAGTGAGACGGAGTGAGGAGAGGGTGCGGAGTGAGGTGGAGTGAGGCAGCGTGAGGAGTGAGCTGGAGTGAGGAGAGGGTGTGGAGTGAGGTGGAGTGAGGAGGGGGTGTGGAGTGAGGAGAGGGTGCAGAGTGAGGAGTGAGGTGGAGTGGGACAGAGTGAGGAGAGGGTGCGTACTGAGGAGTGAGGTGGTGTGAGCTGGAGTGAGGAGAGGGTGTGGAGTGAGGAGAGGGTGCGGAGTGAGGTGGAGTGAGGCGAGGGTATGGAGTGAGGTGGAGTGAGGAGAGGGTGTGGAGTGAGGTGGAGTGAGGAGAGGGTGTGGAGTGAGGAGAGGGAGTGGAGTGAGGAGATGGTGTGGAGTGAGGTGAGGGTGTGGAGTGAGGAGAGGGTGCGGAGTGAGGAGAGGGTATGGAGTGAGGAGAGGCTGTGGAGTGAGGTGGAGTGAGGAGAGGGTGTGGAGTGAGGAGAGGGTGTGGAGTGAGGAGAGTGTGTGGAGTGAGGTGGAGTGAGGAGAGGGTCTGGAGTGAGGAGAGGGTGTGGAGTGAGGAGAGGGAGCGGAGTGAGGAGATGGTGTGGAGTGAGCAGAGGGTGTGGAGAGAGCAGAGGGTGTGGAGAGAGCAGAGGGTGTGGAGTGAGGAGAGGGCGCGGAGTAAGGTGGAGTGAGGAGAGGGTGTGGAGTGAGGAGAGGGTGCGTAGTGTAGAGAGGGTGTGGAGTGAGGCGGAGTGAGACGGAGTGAGGAGAGGGTGCTGAGTGAGGTGGAGTGAGGCAGAGTGAGGAGTGAGGTGGAGTGAGGAGAGGGTGTGGAGTGAGGAGAGGGTGTGAAGTGAGGAGAGGGTGTGGAGTGAGGAGAGGGTGCGGAGTGAGGTGGAGTGAGGAGAGGGTGCGGAGTGAGGAGAGGGAGCAGAGTGAGGAGAGGGTGCGGAGTGAGGAGAGGGTGCGGAGTGAGGAGAGGGTGCGGAGTGAGGAGAGGGTGCGGAGTGAGGAGAGGGTGCGGAGTGAGGAGAGGGTGTGGAGTGAGGAGAGGGAGCGGAGTGAGGAGAGGGTGCGGAGTGAGGAGAGGGTGTGGAGTGAGGAGAGGGTGTGGAGTGAGGAGAGGGTGTGGAGTGAGGAGAGGGAGCGGAGTGAGGAGAGGGTGCGGAGTGAGGAGAGGGTGTGGATTGAGGAGAGGGAGCGAAGTGAGGAGAGGGTGCAGAGTGAGGAGAGGGTCTGGAGTGAGGAGAGGGTGCGGAGTGAGGAGAGGGTGTGGAGTGAGGAGAGGGTGCGTAGTGAAGAGAGGGCGTGGAGTGAGGCGGAGTGAGACGGAGTGAGGATAGGGTGCGGAGTGAGGTGGAGTGAGGCAGCGTGAGTAGTGAGGTGGAGTGAGGAGAGGGTGTGGAGTGAGGAGAGGGTGTGGAGTGAGGTGGAGTGAGGAGACGGTGTGGAGTGAGGAGAGGGTGCAGAGTGAGGAGTGAGGTGGAGTGAGACAGAGTGAGGAGAGGGTGCGGAGTGAGGTGGTGTGAGGCGGAGTGAGGAGAGGGTGTGGAGTGAGGAGAGGTTGTGGAGTGAGGTTGAGTGAGGCGAGGATGTGGAGTGAGGTGGAGTGAGGAGAGGGTATGGAGTGAGGTGGAGTGAGGAGAGGGTGTGGAGTGAGGAGAGGGTTTGGAGTGAGGAGAGGGTGTGGAGTGAGGAGAGGGTGTGGAGTGAGGAGAGGGTGTGGAGTGAGGAGAGGGAACGGAGTGAGGAGATGGTGTGGAGTGAGGAGAGGGTGTGGAGTGAGGAGAGGATGTGGGTGAGGAGAGGGTGCGGACTGAAGAGAGGGTGTGGAGTGTAGCGGAGTGAGGAGAGGGTGTGGAGTGAGGTGGAGTGAGGCAGAGAGAGGAGTGAGGTCGAGTGAGGGGAGGGTGTGGAGTTATGAGAGGGTGTGGAGTGAGGTGGAGTGAGGAGAGGGTGTGGAGTGAGGAGAGGGTGCAGAGTGAGGAGTGAGGTGGAGTGAGACAGAGTGAGGAGAGGGTGCTGAGTGAGGAGTGAGGTGGTGTGAGGCGGAGTGAGGAGAGGGTGGGGAGTGAGGAGAGGTTTCGGAGTGAGGAGAGGGTGCGTAGTGAGGAGAGGGTTCGGAGTGAGGAGAGGGTGCGGAGGTAGGAGAGGGTGTGGAGTGAGGTGGAGTGAGGGGAAGGTGTGGAGTGAGGTGGAGTGAGGAGAGGGTGTGGAGTGAGGAGAGGGTGTGGATTGAGGAGAGGGAGCGGAGTGAGGAGAGGGTGCGGAGTGAGGAGAGGGTGCGGAGTGAGGAGAGGGTGCGGAGTGAGGTGGAGTGAGGAGAGGGTGCGGAGTGAGGAGAGGGAGCGGAGTGAGGAGAGGGTGCGGAGTGAGGAGAGGGTGTTTAGTGAGGAGAGGGTGTGGATCGAGGAGAGGGAGAGTGAGGAGAGTGTGTGGATTGAGGAGAGGTAGCGGAGTGAGGAGAGGGTGTGGAGTGAGGAGAGGGAGCGGAGTGAGGAGAGGGTGCGGAGTGAGGAGAGGGTGTGGATTGAGGAGAGGGAGCGAAGTGAGGAGAGGGTGCAGAGTGAGGAGAGGGTCTGGAGTGAGGAGAGGGTCTGGAGTGAGGAGAGGGTGCGGAGTGAGGAGAGGGTGTGGAGTGAGGAGAGGGTGCGTAGTGAAGAGAGGGCGTGGAGTGAGGCGGAGTTAGACGGAGTGAGGATAGGGTGCGGAGTGAGGTGGAGTGAGGCAGCGTGAGTAGTGAGGTGGAGTGAGGAGAGGGTGTGGAGTGAGGAGAGGGTGTGGAGTGAGGTGGAGTGAGGAGACGGTGTGGAGTGAGGAGAGGGTGCAGAGTGAGGAGTGAGGTGGAGTGAGACAGAGTGAGGAGAGGGTGCGGAGTGAGGTGGTGTGAGGCGGAGTGAGGAGAGGGTGTGGAGTGAGGAGAGGGTGTGGAGTGAGGTTGAGTGAGGCGAGGATGTGGAGTGAGGTGGAGTGAGGAGAGGGTATGGAGTGAGGTGGAGTGAGGAGAGGGTGTGGAGTGAGGAGAGGGTTTGGAGTGAGGAGAGGGTGTGGAGTGAGGAGAGGGTGTGGAGTGAGGAGAGGGTGTGGAGTGAGGAGAGGGAACGGAGTGAGGAGATGGTGTGGAGTGAGGAGAGGGTGTGGAGTGAGGAGAGGATGTGGGTGAGGAGAGGGTGCGGACTGAAGAGAGGGTCTGGAGTTTAGCGGAGTGAGGAGAGGGTGTGGAGTGAGGTGGAGTGAGGCAGAGAGAGGAGTGAGGTCGAGTGAGGGGAGGGTGTGGAGTTATGAGAGGGTGTGGAGTGAGGTGGAGTGAGGAGAGGGTGTGGAGTGAGGAGAGGGTGCAGAGTGAGGAGTGAGGTGGAGTGAGACAGAGTGAGGAGAGGGTGCTGAGTGAGGAGTGAGGTGGTGTGAGGCGGAGTGAGGAGAGGGTGTGGAGTGAGGAGAGGGTTCGGAGTGAGGAGAGGGTGCGTAGTGAGGAGAGGGTTCGGAGTGAGGAGAGGGTGCGGAGGTAGGAGAGGGTGTGGAGTGAGGTGGAGTGAGGGGAAGGTGTGGAGTGAGGTGGAGTGAGGAGAGGGTGTGGAGTGAGGAGAGGGTGTGGATTGAGGAGAGGGAGCGGAGTGAGGAGAGGGTGCGGAGTGAGGAGAGGGTGCGGAGTGAGGTGGAGTGAGGAGAGGGTGCGGAGTGAGGAGAGGGAGCGGAGTGAGGAGAGGGTGCGGAGTGAGGAGAGGGTGTTTAGTGAGGAGAGGGTGTGGATCGAGGAGAGGGAGAGTGAGGAGAGGGTGTGGATTGAGGAGAGGTAGCGGAGTGAGGAGAGGGTGTGGAGTGTGGAGAAGGAGTGGAGTGAGGTGGAGTGAGGAGATGGTGTGGAGTGAGGGGAGGGTGCGTAGTGAAGAGAGGGTGTGGAGTGAGGCGGAGTGAGACGGAGTGAGGAGAGGGTGCGGAGTGAGGTGGAATGAGGCAGAGCGAGGAGTGAGGTGGAGTGAGGAGAGGGTGTGGAGTGAGGAGAGGGTGCGGAGTGAGGTGGAGTGAGGTGAGGGTGTGGAGTGAGGCGGACTGAGGAGAAGGTGTGGAGTGAGGTGGAGTGAGGAGAGGGTGTGGAGTGAGGTGGAGTGAGGAGAGGGTGCGGAGTGAGGTGGAGTGAGGAGAGGGTGTGGAGTTATGAGAGGGTGTGGAGTGAGGTGGAGTGAGGAGAGGGTGTGGAGTGAGGAGAGGGTGGAGAGTGAGGAGTGAGGTGGAGTGAGACAGAGTGAGGAGAGGGTGCGGAGTGAGGAGAGGGTGCGGAGTGAGGAGAGGGTGCGGAGTGAGGAGAGGGTGCGGAGTGAGGAGAGGGTGCGGAGTGAGGAGAGGGTGTGGAGTGAGGAGAGGGTGCGGAGTGAGGAGAGGGTGCGGAGTGAGGAGAGGGTGTGGAGTGAGGAGAGGGAGCGGAGTGAGGAGAGGGTGCGGAGTGAGGAGAGGGTGTGGAGTGAGGAGAGGGTGTGGAGTGAGGAGAGGGTGTGGAGTGAGGAGAGGGAGCGGAGTGAGGAGAGGGTGCGGAGTGAGGAGAGGGTGTGGATTGAGGAGAGGGAGCGAAGTGAGGAGAGGGTGCAGAGTGAGGAGAGGGTCTGGAGTGAGGAGAGGGTGCGGAGTGAGGAGAGGGTGTGGAGTGAGGAGAGGGTGCGTAGTGAAGAGAGGGCGTGGAGTGAGGCGGAGTGAGGATAGGGTGCGGAGTGAGGTGGAGTGAGGCAGCGTGAGTTGTGAGGTGGAGTGAGGAGAGGGTGTGGAGTGAGGAGAGGGTGTGGAGTGAGGTGGAGTGAGGAGACGGTGTGGAGTGAGGAGAGGGTGCAGAGTGAGGAGTGAGGTGGAGTGAGACAGAGTGAGGAGAGGGTGCGGAGTGAGGTGGTGTGAGGCGGAGTGAGGAGAGGGTGTGGAGTGAGGAGAGGGTGTGGAGTGAGGTTGAGTGAGGCGAGGATGTGGAGTAGGGTGGAGTGAGGAGAGTGTATGGAGTGAGGTGGAGTGAGGAGAGGGTGTGGAGTGAGGAGAGGGTTTGGAGTGAGGAGAGGGTGTGGAGTGAGGAGAGGGTGTGGAGTGAGGAGAGGGTGTGGAGTGAGGAGAGGGTGTGGAGTGAGGAGAGGGAACGGAGTGAGGAGATGGTGTGGAGTGAGGAGAGGGTGTGGAGTGAGGAGAGGGTGTGGAGTGAGGAGAGGATGTGGGTGAGGAGAGGGTGCGGACTGAAGAGAGGGTGTGGAGTGTAGCGGAGTGAGGAGAGGGTGTGGAGTGAGGTGGAGTGAGGCAGAGTGAGGAGTGACGTCGAGTGAGGGGAGGGTGTGGAGTTATGAGAGGGTGTGGAGTGAGATGGAGTGAGGAGAGGGTGTGGAGTGAGGAGAGGGTGCAGAGTGAGGAGTGAGGTGGAGTGAGACAGAGTTTGGAGAGGGTGCTGAGTGAGGAGTGAGGTGGTGTGAGGCGGAGTGAGGAGAGGGTGTGGAGTGAGGAGAGGTTTCAGAGTGAGGAGAGGGTGCGGAGGTAGGAGAGGGTGTGGAGTGAGGTGGAGTGAGGGGAAGGTGTGGAGTGAGGTGGAGTGAGGAGAGGGTGTGGAGTGAGGAGAGGGTGCGGATTGAGGTGGAGTGAGGCGAGGGTGTGGAGTGAGGCGGACTGAGGAGAAGGTGTGGAGTGAGGAGAGGGTGTGGAGTGAGGAGAGGGTGCGTAGTGAAGAGAGGGTGTGGAGTGAGGCGGAGTGAGGAGAGGGTGCGGAGTGAGGTGGAATGAGGCAGAGCGAGGAGTGAGGTGGAGTGAGGAGAGGGTGTGGAGTGAGGAGAGGGTGCGGATTGAGGTGGAGTGAGGCGAGGGTGTGGAGTGAGGCGGACAGAGGAGAAGGTGTGGAGTGAGGAGAGGGTGTGGAGTGAGGTGGAGTGAGGAGAGGGTGTGGAGTGAGGTGGAGTGAGCAGATGGTGTGGAGTGAGGAGAGGGTGTGGAGTGAGGAGAGGGTTTGGAGTGAGGAGAGGGTGCGGAGTGAGGAGAGGGTGTGTAGTGAGGAGAGGGTGCGGAGTGAGGAGAGGGTGCGGAGTGAGGTGAGGGTGCGGAGCGAGGAGAGGGTGCGGAGTGAGGAGAGGGTGTGGAGTGAGGTGGAGTGAGGAGAGGGTGTGCAGTGAAGAGAGGGTGCGGAGTGAGGAGAGGGTGTGGAGTGAGGTGGAGTGAGGAGAGGGTGTGGAGTGAGGCGGAGTGAGGAGAGGGTGCGGAGTGAGGAGAGGGTGCGGAGTGAGGGGGATTGAGGAGAGGGTGCGGAGTGAGGAGAGGGAGCGGAGTGAGGAGAGGGTGCGGAGTGAAGAGAGGGTGTGGAGTAAGGAGAGGGTGTGGAGTGAGGAGAGGGAGCGGAATGAGGAGAGGTTGCGGAGTGAGAAGAGGGTGTGGATTGAGGAGAGGGAGCGGAGTGAGGAGAGGGTGCGGAGTGAGGAGAGGGTGTGGAGTGAGGTGAAGTGAGGAGAAGGTGCGGAGTGAGGAGAGGGTGTGGAGTGAGGAGAGGGAGCGGAGTGAGGAGAGGGAGCAGAGTGAGGAGAAGGTGCGGAGTGAGGAGAGGGTGCGGAGTAAGGTGGAGTGAGGAGAGGGTGTGGAGTGAGGAGAGGGTGCGTAGTGAAGAGAGGTTGTGGAGTGAGGAGAGGGTGCGGAGTGAGGAGAGGGTGTTTAGTGAGGAGAGGGTGTGGATCGAGGAGAGGGAGAGTGAGGAGAGGGTGTGGATTGAGGAGAGGTAGCGGAGTGAGGAGAGGGTGTGGAGTGTGGAGAGGGAGTGGAGTGAGGTGGAGTGAGGAGATGGTGTGGAGTGAGGAGAGGGTGCGTAGTGAAGAGAGGGTGTGGAGTGAGGCGGAGTGAGACGGAGTGAGGAGAGGGTGCGGAGTGAGGTGGAATGAGGCAGAGCGAGGAGTGAGGTGGAGTGAGGAGAGGGTGTGGAGTGAGGAGAGGGTGCGGAGTGAGGTGGAGTGAGGTGAGGGTGTGGAGTGAGGCGGACTGAGGAGAAGGTGTGGAGTGAGGTGGAGTGAGGAGAGGGTGTGGAGTGAGGTAGAGTGAGGAGAGGGTGCGGAGTGAGGTGGAGTGAGGAGAGGGTGTGGAGTTATGAGAGGGTGTGGAGTGAGGTGGAGTGAGGAGAGGGTGTGGAGTGAGGAGAGGGTGGAGAGTGAGGAGTGAGGTGGAGTGAGACAGAGTGAGGAGAGGGTGCGGAGTGAGGAGAGGGTGCGGAGTGAGGAGAGGGTGCGGAGTGAGGAGAGGGTGCGGAGTGAGGAGAGGGTGCGGAGTGAGGAGAGGGTGCGGAGTGAGGAGAGGGTGTGGAGTGAGGAGAGGGTGCGGAGTGAGGAGAGGGTGCGGAGTGAGGAGAGGGTGTGGAGTGAGGAGAGGGAGCGGAGTGAGGAGAGGGTGCGGAGTGAGGAGAGGGTGTGGAGTGAGGAGAGGGTGTGGAGTGAGGAGAGGGAGCGGAGTGAGGAGAGGGTGCAGAGTGAGGAGAGGGTGTGGATTGAGGAGAGGGAGCGAAGTGAGGAGAGGGTGCAGAGTGAGGAGAGGGTCTGGAGTGAGGAGAGGGTGCGGAGTGAGGAGAGGGTGTGGAGTGAGGAGAGGGTGCGTAGTGAAGAGAGGGCGTGGAGTGAGGCGGAGTGAGACGGAGTGAGGATAGGGTGCGGAGTGAGGTGGAGTGAGGCAGCGTGAGTTGTGAGGTGGAGTGAGGAGAGGGTGTGGAGTGAGGAGAGGGTGTGGAGTGAGGTGGAGTGAGGAGACGGTGTGGAGTGAGGAGAGGGTGCAGAGTGAGGAGTGAGGTGGAGTGAGACAGAGTGAGGAGAGGGTGCGGAGTGAGGTGGTGTGAGGCGGAGTGAGGAGAGGGTGTGGAGTGAGGAGAGGGTGTGGAGTGAGGTTGAGTGAGGCGAGGATGTGGAGTGAGGTGGAGTGAGGAGAGTGTATGGAGTGAGGTGGAGTGAGGAGAGGGGTGTGGAGTGAGGAGAGGGTTTGGAGTGAGGAGAGGGTGTGGAGTGAGGAGAGGGTGTGGAGTGAGGAGAGGGTGTGGAGTGAGGAGAGGGTGTGGAGTGAGGAGAGGGAACGGAGTGAGGAGATGGTGTGGAGTGAGGAGAGGGTGTGGAGTGAGGAGAGGGTGTGGAGTGAGGAGAGGATGTGGGTGAGGAGAGGGTGCGGACTGAAGAGAGGGTGTGGAGTGTAGCGGAGTGAGGAGTGGGTGTGGAGTGAGGTGGAGTGAGGCAGAGTGAGGAGTGAGGTCGAGTGAGGGGAGGGTGTGGAGTTATGAGAGGGTGTGGAGTGAGGTGGAGTGAGGAGAGGGTGTGGAGTGAGGAGAGGGTGCAGAGTGAGGAGTGAGGTGGAGTGAGACAGAGTGAGGAGAGGGTGCTGAGTGAGGAGTGAGGTGGTGTGAGGCGGAGTGAGGAGAGGGTGTGGAGTGAGGAGAGGTTTCGGAGTGAGGAGAGGGTGCGGAGGTAGGAGAGGGTGTGGAGTGAGGTGGAGTGAGGGGAAGGTGTGGAGTGAGGTGGAGTGAGGAGAGGGTGTGGAGTGAGGAGAGGGTGTGGATTGAGGAGAGGGAGCGGAGTGAGGAGAGGGTGCGGAGTGAGGAGAGGGTGCGGAGTGAGGAGAGGGTGCGGAGTGAGGAGAGGGTGCGGAGTGAGGAGAGGGAGCGGAGTGAGGAGAGGGTGCGGAGTGAGGAGAGGGTGTTTAGTGAGGAGAGGGTGTGGATCGAGGAGAGGGAGAGTGAGGAGAGGGTGTGGATTGAGGAGAGGTAGCGGAGTGAGGAGAGGGTGTGGAGTGTGGAGAGGGAGTGGAGTGAGGTGGAGTGAGGAGATGGTGTGGAGTGAGGAGAGGGTGCGTAGTGAAGAGAGGGTGTGGAGTGAGGCGGAGTGAGACGGAGTGAGGAGAGTGTGCGGAGTGAGGTGGAATGAGGCAGAGCGAGGAGTGAGGTGGAGTGAGGAGAGGGTGTGGAGTGAGGAGAGGGTGCGGAGTGAGGTGGAGTGAGGTGAGGGTGCGGAGTGAGGCGGACTGAGGAGAAGGTGTGGAGTGAGGTGGAGTGAGGAGAGGGTGTGGAGTGAGGTGGAGTGAGGAGAGGGTGCGGAGTGAGGTGGAGTGAGGAGAGGGTGTGGAGTTATGAGAGGGTGTGGAGTGAGGTGGAGTGAGGAGAGGGTGTGGAGTGAGGAGAGGGTGGAGAGTGAGGAGTGAGGTGGAGTGAGACAGAGTGAGGAGAGGGTGCTGAGTGAGGAGTGAGGTGGTGTGAGGCGGAGTGAGGAGAGGGTGTGGAGTGAGGAGAGGTTTCGGAGTGAGGAGAGGGTGCGTAGTGACGAGAGGGTTCGGAGTGAGGAGAGGGTGCGGAGGTAGGAGAGGGTGTGGAGTGAGGTGGAGTGAGGGGAAGGTGTGGAGTGAGGTGGAGTGAGGAGAGGGTGCGGAGTGAGGTGGAGTGAGGAGAGGGTGTGGAGTTATGAGAGGGTGTGGAGTGAGGTGGAGTGAGGAGAGGGTGTGGAGTGAGGAGAGTGTGGAGAGTGAGGAGTGAGGTGGAGTGAGACAGAGTGAGGAGAGGGTGCTGAGTGAGGAGTGAGGTGGTGTGAGGCGGAGTGAGGAGAGGGTGTGGAGTGAGGGGAGGGTTCGGAGTGAGGAGAGGGTGCGTAGTGAGGAGAGGGTTCGGAGTGAGGAGAGGGTGCGGAGGTAGGAGAGGGTGTGGAGTGAGGTGGAGTGAGGGGAGGGTGTGGAGTGAGGTAGAGTGAGGAGAGGGTGTGGAGTGAGGAGAGGGTGTGGATTGAGGAGAGGGAGCGGAGTGAGGAGAGGGTGCGGAGTGAGGAGAGGGTGCGGAGTGAGGTGGAGTGAGGAGAGGTTGCGGAGTGAGGAGAGGGAGCGGAGTGAGGAGAGGGTGCGGAGTGAGGAGAGGGTGTTTAGTGAGGAGAGGGAGTGGATCGAGGAGAGGGAGAGTGAGGAGAGGGTGTGGATTGAGGAGAGGTAGCGGAGTGAGGAGAGGGTGTGGAGTGTGGAAAGGGAGTGGAGTGAGGTGGAGTCAGGAGATGGTGTGGAGTGAGGAGAGGGTGCGTAGTGAAGAGAGGGTGTGGAGTGAGGCGGAGTGAGGAGAGGGTGCGGAGTGAGGTGGAATGAGGCAGAGCGAGGAGTGAGGTGGAGTGAGGAGGAGGGTGTGGAGTGAGGAGAGGGTGCGGATTGAGGTGGAGTGAGGCGAGGGTGTGGAGTGAGGCGGACTGAGGAGAAGGTGTGGAGTGAGGAGAGGGTGTGGAGTGAGGTGGAGTGAGGATGAGGGTGTGGAGTGAGGTGGAGTGAGCAGATGGTGTGGAGTGAGGAGAGGGTGTGGAGTGAGGAGAGGGTTTGGAGTGAGGAGAGGGTGCGGAGTGAGGAGAGGGTGTGTAGTGAGGAGAGGGTGCGGAGTGAGGAGAGGGTGCGGAGTGAGGTGAGGGTGCGGAGCGAGGAGAGGGTGTGGAGTGAGGTGGAGTGAGGAGAGGGGTGTGCAGTGAAGAGAGGGTGCGGAGTGAGGAGAGGGTGTGGAGTGAGGTGGAGTGAGGAGAGGGTGTGGAGTGAGGCGGAGTGAGGAGAGGGTGCGGAGTGAGGAGAGGGTGCGGAGTGAGGGGGATTGAGGAGAGTGTGCGGAGTGAGGAGAGGGAGCGGAGTGAGGAGAGGGTGCGGAGTGAAGAGAGGGTGTGGAGTAAGGAGAGGGTGTGGAGTGAGGAGAGGGAGCGGAATGAGGAGAGGTTGCGGAGTGAGAAGAGGGTGTGGATTGAGGAGAGGGAGCGGAGTGAGGAGAGGGTGCGGAGTGAGGAGAGGGTGTGGAGTGAGGTGAAGTGAGGAGAAGGTGCGGAGTGAGGAGAGGGTGTGGAGTGAGGAGAGGGAGCGGAGTGAGGAGAGGGAGCGGAGTGAGGAGAGGTGCGGAGTGAGGAGAGGGTGCGGAGTAAGGTGGAGTGAGGAGAGGGTGTGGAGTGAGGAGAGGGTGCGTAGTGAAGAGAGGTTGTGGAGTGAGGCGGAGTGAGGAGAGGGGTGCGGAGTGAGGTGGAGTGAGGCAGCGTGAGGAGTGAGGTGGAGTGAGGAGAGGGTGTGGAGTGAGGTGGAGTGAGGAGGGGGTGTGGAGTGAGGAGAGGGTGCAGAGTGAGGAGTGAGGTGGAGTGGGACAGAGTGAGGAGAGGGTGCGTAGTGAGGAGTGAGGTGGTGTGAGCTGGAGTGAGGAGAGGGTGTGGAGTGAGGAGAGGGTGTGGAGTGAGGAGAGGGTGCGGAGTGAGGTGGAGTGAGGCGAGGGTATGGAGTGAGGTGGAGTGAGGAGAGGGTGTGGAGTGAGGTGGAGTGAGGAGAGGGAGGGAGGTGGAGTGAGGAGATGGTGTGGAGTGAGGTGAGGGTGTGGAGTGAGGAGAGGGTGCGGAGTGTGGAGAGGGTGTGGACTGAGGAGAGGGTGCGGAGTGAGGAGAGAGGGTATGGAGTGAGGAGAGGCTGTGGAGTGAGGTGGAGTGAGGAGAGGGTGTGGAGTGAGGAGAGGGAGCGGAGTGGAGGAGAGGGGTGCAGAGTGAGGAGAGGGTGTGGATTGAGGAGAGGGAGCGAAGTGAGGAGAGGGTGCAGAGTGAGGAGAGGGTCTGGAGTGAGGAGAGGGTGCGGAGTGAGGAGAGGGTGTGGAGTGAGGAGAGGGTGCGTAGTGAAGAGAAGGCGTGGAGTGAGGCGGAGTGAGACGGAGTGAGGATAGGGTGCGGAGTGAGGTGGAGTGAGGCAGCGTGAGTTGTGAGGTGGAGTGAGGAGGAGGGTGTGGAGTGAGGAGAGGGTGTGGAGTGAGGTGGAGTGAGGAGACGGTGTGGAGTGAGGAGAGGGTGCAGAGTGAGGAGTGAGGTGGAGTGAGACAGAGTGAGGAGAGGATGCGGAGTGAGGTGGTGTGAGGCGGAGTGAGGAGAGGGTGTGGAGTGAGGAGAGGGTGTGGAGTGAGGTTGAGTGAGGGCGAGGATGTGGAGTGAGGTGGAGTGAGGAGAGTGTATGGAGTGAGGTGGAGTGAGGAGAGGGTGTGGAGTGAGGAGAGGGTTTGGAGTGAGGAGAGGTGTGGAGTGAGGAGAGGGTGTGGAGTGAGGAGAGGGTGTGGAGTGAGGAGAGGGTGTGGAGTGAGGAGAGGGAACGGAGTGAGGAGATGGTGTGGAGTGAGGAGAGGGTGTGGAGTGAGGAGAGGGTGTGGAGTGAGGAGAGGATGTGGGTGAGGAGAGGTGCGACTGAAGAGAGGGTGTGGAGTGTAGCGGAGTGAGGAGAGGGTGTGGAGTGAGGTGGAGTGAGGCAGAGTGAGGAGTGAGGTCGAGTGAGGGGAGGGTGTGGGAGTTATGAGAGGGTGTGGAGTGAGGTGGAGTGAGGAGAGGGTGTGGAGTGAGGAGAGGGTGCAGAGTGAGGAGTGAGGTGGAGTGAGACAGAGTGAGGAGAGGGTGCTGAGTGAGGAGTGAGGTGGTGTGAGGCGGAGTGAGGAGAGGGTGTGGAGTGAGGAGAGTTTCGGAGTGAGGAGAGGGTGCGGAGGTAGGAGAGGGTGTGGAGTGAGGTGGAGTGAGGGGAAGGTGTGGAGTGAGGTGGAGTGAGGAGAGGGTGTGGAGTGAGGAGAGGGTGTGGATTGAGGAGAGGGAGCGGAGTGAGGAGAGGGTGCGGAGTGAGGAGAGGGTGCGGAGTGAGGTGGAGTGAGGAGAGGGTGTGGAGTGAGGAGAGGGTGTGGAGTGAGGTGGAGTGAGGCGAGGATGTGGAGTGAGGTGGAGTGAGGAGAGGAGGGTATGGAGTGAGGTGGAGTGAGGAGAGGGTGTGGAGTGAGGAGAGGGTTTGGAGTGAGGAGAGGGTGTGGAGTGAGGAGAGGGTGTGGAGTGAGGAGAGGGAACGGAGTGAGGAGATGGTGTGGAGTGAGGAGAGGGTGTGGAGTGAGGAGAGGGTGTGGGTGAGGAGAGGGTGCGGACTGAAGAGAGGGTGTGGAGTGTAGCGGAGTGAGGAGAGGGTGCGGAGTGAGGTGGAGTGAGGCAGAGTGAGGAGTGAGGTCGAGTGAGGGGAGGGTGTGAGTTATGAGAGGGTGTGGAGTGAGGTGGAGTGAGGAGAGGGTGTGGAGTGAGGAGAGGGTGCAGAGTGAGGAGTGAGGTGGAGTGAGACAGATTGAGGAGAGGGTGCTGAGTGAGGAGTGAGGTGGTGTGAGGCGGAGTGAGGAGAGGGTGTGGAGTGAGGAGAGGGTTCGGAGTGAGGAGAGGGTGCGTAGTGAGGAGAGGGTTCGGAGTGAGGAGAGGGTGCGGAGTAGGAGAGGGTGTGGAGTGAGGTGGAGTGAGGGGAAGGTGTGGAGTGAGGTGGAGTGAGGAGAGGGTGTGGAGTGAGGAGAGGGTGTGGATTGAGGAGAGGGAGCGGAGTGAGGAGAGGGTGTGGAGTGAGGTGGAGTGAGGAGAGGGTGTGGAGGTGAGGAGAGGGTGTGGATTGAGGAGAGGGGAGCGGAGTGAGGAGAGGGTGCGGAGTGAGGAGAGGGTGCGGAGTGAGGAGAGGGTGCGGAGTGAGGTGGAGTGAGGAGAGGTGCGGAGTGAGGAGAGGGAGCGGAGTGAGGAGAGTGTGCGGAGTGAGGAGAGGGTGTTTAGTGAGGAGAGGGTGTGGATCGAGGAGAGGGAGAGTGAGGAGAGGGTGTGGATTGAGGAGAGGTATCGGAGTGAGGAGAGGGTGTGGAGTGTGGAGAGGGAGTGGAGTGAGGTGGAGTGAGGAGATGGTGTGGAGTGAGGAGAGGGTGCGTAGTGAAGAGAGGGTGTGGAGTGAGGCGGAGTGAGAAGGAGTGAGGAGAGGGTGCGGAGTGAGGTGGAATGAGGCAGAGCGAGGAGTGAGGTGGAGTGAGGAGAGGGTGTGGAGTGAGGAGAGGGTGCGGAGTGAGGTGGAGTGAGGTGAGGGTGTGGAGTGAGGCAGACTGAGGAGAAGGTGTGGAGTGAGGTGGAGTGAGGAGAGGGTGTGGAGTGAGGTGGAGTGAGGAGAGGGTGCGGAGTGAGGTGGAGTGAGGTGGAGTGAGGAGAGGGTGTGGAGTTATGAGAGGGTGTGGAGTGAGGTGGAGTGAGGAGAGGGTGTGGAGTGAGGAGAGGGTGCAGAGTGAGGAGTGAGGTGGAGTGAGACAGAGTGAGGAGAGGGTGCTGAGTGAGGAGTGAGGTGGTGTGAGGCGGAGTGAGGAGAGGGTGTGGAGAGGGTTCGAGTGAGGAGAGGGTGCGTAGTGAGGAGAGGGTTCGGAGTGAGGAGAGGGTGCGGAGGTAGGAGAGGGTGTGGAGTGAGGTGGAGTGAGGGGAGTGTGTGGAGTGAGGTGTGAGTGAGGAGAGGGTGTGGAGTGAGGAGAGGGTGTGGAGTGAGGAGAGGGTGTGGAGTTAGGAGAGGGTGTGGAGTGAGGAGAGGGAGCGGAGTGAGGAGAGGGTGCGGAGTGAGGAGAGGGTGCGGAGTGAGGTGGAGTGAGGAGAGGGTGTTTAGTGAGGAGAGGAGCGGAGTGAGGAGAGGGTGCGGAGTGAGGAGAGGGAGCGGAGTGAGGAGAGGGTGCGGAGTGAGGAGAGGGTGTTTAGTGAGGAGAGGGTGTGGGATCGAGGAGGAGGGAGAGTGAGGAGAGGGTGTGGATTGAGGAGAGGTAGCGGAGTGAGGAGAGGGTGTGGAGTGTGGAGAGGGAGTGGAGTGAGGTGGAGTGAGGAGATGGTGTGGAGTGAGGAGAGGGTGCGTAGTGAAGAGAGGGTGTGGAGTGAGGCGGAGTGAGACGGAGTGAGGAGAGGGTGCGGAGTGAGGTGGAATGAGGCAGAGGCGAGGAGTGAGGTGGAGTGAGGAGAGGGTGTGGAGTGAGGAGAGGGTGCGGATTGAGGTGGAGTGAGGCGAGGGTGTGGAGTGAGGCGGACTGAGGAGAAGGTGTGGAGTGAGGAGAGGGTGTGGAGTGAGGTGGAGTGAGGAGAGGGTGTGGAGTGAGGTGGAGTGAGCAGATGGTGTGGAGTGAGGAGAGGGTGTGGAGTGAGGAGAGGGTTTGGAGTGAGGAGAGGGTGCGGAGTGAGGAGAGGGTGTGTAGTGAGGAGAGGGGTGCGGAGTGAGGAGAGGGTGCGGAGTGGAGGTGAGGGTGCGGAGCGAGGAGAGGGTGTGGAGTGAGGAGAGGGTGTGGAGTGAGGTGGAGTGAGGAGAGGGTGTGGAGTGAGGCGGAGTGAGGAGAGGGTGCGGAGTGAGGAGAGGGTGGGGAGTGAGGTGGATTGAGGAGAGGGTGCGGAGTGAGGAGAGGGGAGCGGAGTGAGAGGAGGGTGCGGAGTGAAGAGAGGGTGTGGAGTAAGGAGAGGGTGTGGAGTGAGGAGAGGGAGCGGAATGAGGAGAGGTTGCGGAGTGAGAAGAGGGTGTGGATTGAGGAGAGGGAGCGGAGTGAGGAGAGGGTGCGGAGTGAGGAGAGGGTGTGGAGTGAGGTGAAGTGAGGAGAGGGTGCGGAGTGAGGAGAGGGTGTGGAGTGAGGAGAGGGAGCGGAGTGAGGAGAGGGAGCGGAGTGAGGAGAAGGTGCGGAGTGAGGAGAGGGTGCGGAGTAAGGTGGTGTGAGGAGAGGGTGTGGAGTGAGGAGAGGGTGCGTAGTGAAGAGAGGTTGTGGAGTGAGGCGGAGTGAGGAGAGGGTGCGGAGTGAGGTGGAGTGAGGCAGCGTGAGGAGTGAGGTGGAGTGAGGAGAGGGTGTGGAGTGAGGAGAGGGTGTGGAGTGAGGTGGAGTGAGGAGGGGGTGTGGAGTGAGGAGAGGGTGCAGAGTGAGGAGTGAGGTGGAGTGGGACAGAGTGAGGAGAGGGTGCGTAGTGAGGAGTGAGGTGGTGTGAGCTGGAGTGAGGAGAGGGTGTGGAGTGAGGAGAGGGTGTGGAGTGAGGAGGAGGGTGCGGAGTGAGGTGGAGTGAGGCGAGGGTATGGAGTGAGGTGGAGTGAGGAGAGGGTGTGGAGTGAGGTGGAGTGAGGAGAGGGTGTGGAGTGAGGAGAGGGAGTGGAGTGAGGAGATGGTGTGAGTGAGGTGAGGGTGTGGAGTGAGGAGAGGGTGCAGAGTGTGGAGAGGGTGTGGACTGAGGAGAGGGTGCGGAGTGAGGAGAGGGTATTGAGTGAGGAGAGGCTGTGGAGTGAGGTGGAGTGAGGAGAGGGTGTGGAGTGAGGAGAGTGTTGTGGAGTGAGGTGGATTGAGGAGAGGTGTGGAGTGATGAGAGGGTGTGGAGTGAGGAGAGGGTGCGGAGTGAGGTGAGGGTGCGGAGTGAGCAGAGGGTGTGGAGTGAGCAGAGGGTGTGGAGTGAGCAGAGGGTGTGGAGTGAGGAGAGGGCGCGGAGTAAGGTGGAGTGAGGAGAGGGTGCGTAGTGAAGAGAGAGGTGTGTGGAGTGAGGCGGAGTGAGACGGAGTGAGGAGAGGGTGCGGAGTGAGGTGGAATGAGGCAGAGCGAGGAGTGAGGTGGAGTGAGGAGAGGGTGTGGAGTGAGGAGAGGGTGCGGATTGAGGTGGAGTGAGGCGAGGGTGTGGAGTGAGGAGAGGGGTGTGGAGTGAGGAGAGGGTGCGGAGTGAGGTGGAGTGAGGCGAGGGGTATGGAGTGAGGTGGAGTGAGGAGAGGGTGCGGAGTGAGGTGGAGTGAGGCAGCGTGAGGAGTGAGGTGGAGTGAGGAGAGGGTGTGGAGTGAGGAGAGGGTGTGGAGTGAGGTGGAGTGAGGAGGGGGTGTGGAGTGAGGAGAGGGTGCAGAGTGAGGAGTGAGGTGGAGTGGGACAGAGTGAGGAGAGGGTGCGTAGTGAGGAGTGAGGTGGTGTGAGCTGGAGTGAGGAGAGGGTGTGGAGTGAGGAGAGGGTGTGGAGTGAGGAGAGGGTGCGGAGTGAGGTGGAGTGAGGCGAGGGAATGGAGTGAGGTGGAGTGAGGAGAGGGTGTGGAGTGAGGTGGAGTGAGGAGAGGGTGTGGAGTGGAGGTGGAGTGAGGAGAGGGTGTGGAGTGAGGAGAGGGAGTGGAGTGAGGAGATGGTGTGGAGTGAGGTGAGGGGTGTGGAGTGAGGAGAGGGTGCGGAGTGTGGAGAGGGTGTGGACTGAGGAGAGGGTGCGGAGTGAGGAGAGGGTATTGAGTGAGGAGAGGCTGTGGAGTGAGGTGGAGTGAGGAGAGGGTGTGGAGTGAGGAGAGTGTGTGGAGTGAGGTGGATTGAGGAGAGGGTGTGGAGTGAGGAGAGGGTGTGGAGTGAGGAGAGGGTGCGGAGTGAGGTGAGGGTGCGGAGTGAGCAGAGGGTGTGGAGTGAGCAGAGGGTGTGGAGTGAGCAGAGGGTGTGGAGTGAAGAGAGGCGCGGGAGTAAGGTGGAGTGAGGAGAGGGTGCGTAGTGAAGAGAGGGTGTGGAGTGAGGCGGAGTGAGACGGAGTGAGGAGAGGGTGCGGAGTGAGGTGGAATGAGGCAGAGCGAGGAGTGAGGTGGAGTGAGGAGAGGGTGCGGATTGAGGTGGAGTGAGGCGAGGCTGTGGAGTGAGGAGAGGGTGTGGAGTGAGGAGAGGGTGCAGAGTGAGGAGTGAGGTGGAGTGGGACAGAGTGAGGAGAGGGTGCGTAGTGAGGAGTGAGGTGGTGTGAGCTGGAGTGCGGAGAGGGTGTGGAGTGAGGAGAGGGTGTGGAGTGAGGAGAGGGGGTGCGGAGTGAGGTGGAGTGAGGCGAGGGTATGGAGTGAGGTGGAGTGAGGAGAGGGTGTGGAGTGAGGTGGAGTGAGGAGAGGGTGTGGAGTGAGGAGAGGGAGTGGAGTGAGGAGATGGTGTGGAGTGAGGTGAGGGTGTGGAGTGAGGAGAGGGTGCGGAGTGTGGAGAGGGTGTGGACTGAGGAGAGGGTGCGGAGTGAGGAGAGGGTATTGAGTGAGGAGAGGCTGTGGAGTGAGGTGGAGTGAGGAGAGGGTGTGGAGTGAGGAGAGTGTGTGGAGTGAGGTGGATTGAGGAGAGGGTGTGGAGTGAGGAGAGGGTGTGGAGTGAGGAGAGGGTGCGGAGTGAGGTGAGGGTGCGGAGTGAGCAGAGGGTGTGGAGTGAGCAGAGGGTGTGGAGTGAGGAGAGGGCGCGGAGTAAGGTGGAGTGAGGAGAGGGTGCGTAGTGAAGAGAGGGTGTGGAGTGAGGCGGAGTGAGACGGAGTGAGGAGAGGGTGCGGAGTGAGGTGGAATGAGGCAGAGCGAGGAGTGAGGTGGAGTGAGAGAGGGTGTGGAGTGAGGAGAGGGTGCGGATTGAGGTGGAGTGAGGCGAGGGTGTGGAGTGAGAGAGGGTGTGGAGTGAGGAGAGGGTGCGGAGTGAGGTGGAGTGAGGCGAGGGTATGGAGTGAGGTGGAGTGAGGAGAGGGTGCGGAGTGAGGTGGAGTGAGGCAGCGTGAGGAGTGAGGTGGAGTGAGGAGGAGTGTGTGGAGTGAGGAGAGGGTGTGGAGTGAGGTGGAGTGAGGAGGGGGTGTGGAGTGAGGAGAGGGTGCAGAGTGAGGAGTGAGGTGGAGTGGGACAGAGTGAGGAGAGGGTGCGTAGTGAGGAGTGAGGTGGTGTGAGCTGGAGTGAGGAGAGGGTGTGGAGTGAGGAGAGGGTGTGGAGTGAGGAGAGGGTGCGGAGTGAGGTGGAGTGAGGCGAGGGTATGGAGTGAGGTGGAGTGAGGAGAGGGTGTGGAGTGAGGTGGAGTGAGGAGAGGGTGTGGAGTGAGGAGAGGGAGTGGAGTGAGGGAGATGGTGTGGAGTGAGGTGAGGGTGTGGAGTGAGGAGAGGGTGCGGAGTGTGGAGAGGGTGTGGACTGAGGAGAGGGTGCGGAGTGAGGAGAGGGTATTGAGTGAGGAGAGGCTGTGGAGTGAGGTGGAGTGAGGAGAGGGTGTGGAGTGAGGAGAGTGTGTGGAGTGAGGTGGATTGAGGAGAGGGTGTGGAGTGAGGAGAGGGTGTGGAGTGAGGAGAGGGTGCGGAGTGAGGTGAGGGTGCGGAGTGAGCAGAGGTGTGGAGGAGCAGAGGGTGTGGAGTGAGCAGAGGGTGTGGAGTGAGGAGAGGGCGCGGAGTAAGGTGGAGTGAGGAGAGG
>JANJGN010003961.1:0-38330 GCA_026770705.1 Isurus oxyrinchus
CCCATTGTGTCAATCTCTCACTGCCTCACGTTGCGCTTTTTCTGTTTATCTCGCTGACACTGTGATCTCTCACTTAGTCCTTCTCAAAATGTCTTCCTCCTGTGTCTCTATTACACGTATTCCCTCCGTCAAACTTCTACTGTGTTCTTCCATTGTGTCAGTTGCTCACTGTGTTCCCTGCTGTGTCAGTCTCTCACTGTGTTCCCTCAGTGTGTCAGTCTCTCACTGTGTTCCCTGCTGTGTCAGTCTCTCACTGTGTTCCCTCAGTGTGTCAGTCTCTCACTGTGTTCCCTGCTGTGTCAGTCTCTCACTGTGTTCCCTCAGTGTGTCAGTTTCTCACTGTGTTCCCTGCTGTGTCAGTCTCTCACTGTGTTCCCTCAGTATGTCAGTTTCTCACTGTGTTCCCTCAGTGTGGCAGTCTCTCCCTGTGTTTCCCCGGCGTGTTAGTCTCACACTGTTTTCTCCCAGTGTGTTAATTTCACAGTTAGTTCCCTACTTGTGTTGCTCTCACAGTGTGTTTCCCCGTTGTGTCAGTCTCACACTGTTTTCTCCCAGTGTGACAGTCTCTCACTGTTTTCTCCCAGTGTGTTAGCCTCACAGTTAGTTCCCTATTTGTGTTGCTCTCACACTGTGTTCTCCCAGCATGTTAGTCTGTCACTTTTTTCTTCCAGTATGTCAGTCTCTCACTGTGTTCCTCCGGTTTGTCAGTCTCATACTGTTTTCTCCCAGCGTGTCAGTGTCACAGGGTGTTCCATCAGTGTATTAGTTTCTCACTGTGTTCCTCTGATGTGTCAGTCTCATATTGTGCTCTCCCCGTGTGTCAGTCTCTCACTCTGTTCCCCCGGGTGTGTCCATCTCACACTGTGTTCTCCCAGTTTACCAGTCTCACAGAGTGTTCCCTCAGTATGTTGGTCTTACACTGTGTTCTCCCATTGTATCAGTCACACAGTGTATTTTCCCATTGCGTCAGCCTCACAGTGTGTTCCCACAGTGTGTCAGCCTCTCACAGGATTCTTCCACTGTGCCAGTCTCACACTGTGCTCTCTCAATGTTTCAGTCTCTCATTGCCTTCCTGCGAGTGTCGGTCTCACACTGCTTTCTCCCAGTGTATCAGTCTCACAACGTGTTCCCTAACTGTGTCAGTCTCTCACTGTGTTCTCCCAGTGTGTCAGTCTCTCACTGTGTTCTCCCAGTGTGTCAGTCTCTCACTATGTTCTCCCAGTGTATCAGTCTCACACTGTGTTCTCCCCGTGTATCAGTCTCTCACTGTGTTCTCCCAGTGTGCCAGTTTCACATTGTGTCTCCCATTGTGCCACTCTCTTAGTGTGTTCCCTTGTGTGTCACTCTCTCACTGTGTTCCCCTGGTGTGTCAGTCCCTCACTCTGCTCCCCCAGTGTGTCAGTCTCTCACTGTGTTCCCCCAGTGTGTCAGTCTCTCACTGTGTTCCCCCAGTGTGTCAGTCTCTCACTGTGATCTCCCAGTTTGTTCGTCGCTCACTGCGTTTTCCCAGAGTGTCAGTCTCTCACTGTGATCTCCCATTGTGTCAGTCTCTCACTGCCTCACGTTGTGCTTTTTCTGTTTATCTCGCTGACACTGTGATCTCTCACTGTGTCCTTCTCAAAATGTCTTCCTCCTGTGTCTCTATTACACGTATTCCCTCCGTCAAACTTCTACTGTGTTCTTCCATTGTGTCAGTCTCTCACTGTGTTCCCTGCTGTGTCAGTCTGTCACTGTGTTCCCTCAGTGTGTCAGTCTCTCACTGTGTTCCCTCAGTATGTCAGTTTCTCACTGTGTTCCCTCAGTGTGGCAGTCTCTCCCTGTGTTTCCCCGGCGTGTTAGTCTCACACTGTTTTCTCCCAGTGTGTTAATTTCACAGTTAGTTCCCTACTTGTGTTGCTCTCACAGTGTGTTCCCCTGTTGTGTCAGTCTCACACTGTGCTCTCCCAGTGTGACAGTCTCTCACTGTTTTCTCCCAGTGTGTTAGCCTCACAGTTAGTTCCCTATTTGTGTTGCTCTCACACTGTGTTCTCCCAGCATGTCAGTCTGTCACTTTTTTCTTCCAGTATGTCAGTCTCTCACTGTGTTCCTCCGGTTTGTCAGTCTCATACTGTTTTCTCCCAGCGTGTCAGTGTCACAGGGTGTTCCATCAGTGTATTAGTTTCTCACTGTGTTCCTCTGATGTGTCAGTCTCATATTGTGCTCTCCCCGTGTGTCAGTCTCTCACTCTGTTCCCCCGGGTGTGTCCATCTCACACTGTGTTCTCCCAGTTTACCAGTCTCACAGAGTGTTCCCTCAGTATGTTGGTCTTACACTGTGTTCTCCCATTGTATCAGTCACACAGTGTATTTTCCCATTGCGTCAGCCTCACAGTGTGTTCCCACAGTGTGTCAGCCTCTCACAGGATTCTCCCACTGTGCCAGTCTCACACTGTGCTCTCTCAATGTTTCAGTCTCTCATTGCCTTCCTGCGAGTGTCGGTCTCACACTGCTTTCTCCCAGTGTATCAGTCTCACAACGTGTTCCCTAACTGTGTCAATCTCTCACTGTGTTCTCCCAGTGTGTCAGTCTCTCACTGTGTTCCCCCGGTGTGTCAGGCTCTCACTATGTTCTCCCAGTGTATCAGTCTCTCACTGTATTCCCCCAGAATACCAGTCTCTCACTGTGTTTTCCCAATGTGTCAGTCTCACACTGTGTTCTCCCCGTGTATCAGTCCCTCACTGTGTTCTCCCAGTGTGCCAGTTTCACATTGTGTCTCCCATTGTGCCACACTCTTAGTGTGTTCCCTTGTGTGTCACTCTCTCACTGTGTTCCCCTGGTGTGTCAGTCCCTCACTCTGCTCCCCCAGTGTGTCAGTCTCTCACTGTGTTCCCCCAGTGTGTCAGTCGCTCACTGTGGTCTCCCAGTGTGTCAGTCTCTTACTGTGTTCCCCCTGTGTGTCAGTTTCACACTGTGTTCTCCCAGAATGTCAGACTCTAACAGTGATCCCCAGGTCTGTCAGTCTCTCAGTGTGTTCTCCCATTGGGTCAATCTCTCACTGCCTCACATTGTGCTTTTTCTGTGTATCTCTCTGACGCTGTGATTTCTCAGTGTATCAGTCTCAAAATTCTTCTCCCGGTGTCTCAATTACACGTATTTCCTCTGTCAAACTTCTACTGTGTTGTTCCAGTGTGCCAGTTGCTCACTGTGTTCCCTGCTGTGTCAGTTTCTCACTGTGTTCTCCCAGTGTGTCAGTCTCTCACTGTGTTATCCCAGTGTGTCAGTATCACAATGTGTTCCCCAGCTATGTCAGTATCACACTGTGTTCCCCAGTGTTTCAGCCTCTCGCTGTGTTCCCCGGTGTGTCAGTCACAATCTGTGTTCTCTGGTGTGTCAGTCTCACACTGTATCCTCCCAGTGTGCCAGTCACCAACTGGCCAGCATTTTAAGACTCCTCTCACCCGGAGGGATATTATGGTCCCACTGAACTGAATAGATGTTTAAATAGCTCGCTGCATCCACAGAGGGGAGACACGCTGTAGCAAGGCCGCAAAATCCTCACCAATCTGTTCTCCCTGCGTGTCAGTTTCACACTGTGTTCCCTGATGTGCCAGTCTCCCACTTTATTCCACAGTTGTGTCAGTCTCTCACTGTGTTCCTCGGTGTGCCAGTTTCACACTGTGTTCTCCCGATGTGTCAGTCTCTCACTGTGATCTCCCAGTGTGTCAGTCTCTCACTGTGATCTCCCAGTTTGTTCGTCGCTCACTACGTTTTCCCAGTGTGTCAGTCTCTCACTGTGATCTCCCATTGTGTCAGTCTCTCACTGCCTCACGTTGTGCTTTTTCTGTTTATCTCGCTGACACTGTGATCTCTCACTGTGTCCTTCTCAAAATGTCTTCCTCCTGTGTCTCTATTACACGTATTCCCTCCGTCAAACTTCTACTGTGTTCTTCCATTGTGTCAGTTGCTCACTGTGGTCCCTGCTGTGTCAGTCTGTCACTGTGTTCCCTCAGTGTGGCAGTCTCTCCCTGTGTTTCCCCAGTGTGACAGTCTCTCACTGTTTTCTCCCAGTGTGTTAATTTCACAGTTAGTTCCCTACTTGTGTTGCTCTCACAGTGTGTTCCCCCGTTGTGTCAGTCTCACATTGTGCTCTCCCAGTGTGACAGTCTCTCACTGTTTTCTCCCAGTGTGTTAGCCTCACAGTTAGTTCCCTATTTGTGTTGGTCTCACACTGTGTTCTCCCAGCATGTCAGTCTGTCACTTTTTTCTTCCAGTATGTCAGTCTCTCACTGTGTTCCTCCGGTTTGTCAGTCTCATACTGTTTTATCCCAGCGTGTCAGTGTCACAGGGTGTTCCGTCAGTGTATTAGTTTCTCACTGTGTTCCTCTGATGTGTCAGTCTCATATTGTGCTCTCCCCGTGTGTCAGTCTCTCACTCTGTTCCCCCGGGTGTGTCCATCTCACACTGTGTTCTCCCAGTTTACCAGTCTCACAGAGTGTTCGCTCAGTATGTTGGTCTTACACTGTGTTCTCCCATTGTATCAGTCACACAGTGTATTTTCCCATTGCGTCAGCCTCACAGTGTGTTCCCACAGTGTGTCAGCCTCTCACAGGATTCTCCCACTGTGCCAGTCTCACACTGTGCTCTCTCAATGTTTCAGTCTCTCATTGCCTTCCTGCGAGTGTCGGTCTCACACTGCTTTCTCCCAGTGTATCAGTCTCACAACGTGTTCCCTAACTGTGTCAATCTCTCACTGTGTTCTCCCAGTGTGTCAGTCTCTCACTGTGTTCCCCCAGTGTGTCAGTCTCTCACTATGTTCTCCCAGTGTATCAGTCTCTCACTGTATTCCCCCAGAATACCAGTCTCTCACTGTGTTTTCCCAATGTGTCAGTCTCACACTGTGTTCTCCCCGTGTATCAGTCCCTCACTGTGTTCTCCCAGTGTGCCAGTTTCACATTGTGTCTCCCATTGTGCCACTCTCTTAGTGTGTTCCCTTGTGTGTCACTCTCTCACTGTGTTCCCCTGGTGTGTCAGTCCCTCACTCTGCTCCCCCAGTGTGTCAGTCTCTCGTTGTGTTCCCCCAGTTTATCAGTCTCTCACTGTGTTCTCCCAGTGTGTCAGTCTCTCAGTGTGATCTCCCATTGTGTCAATCTCTCGTTGCCTCACATTGTGCTTTTTCTGTTTATCTCGCTGACACTGTGATCTCTCACAGTGTGTCCTTCTCAAAATGTCTTCCTCCTGTGTCTCTATTACACGTATTCCCTCCGTCAAACTTCTACTGTGTTCTTCCATTGTGTCAGTTGCTCACTGTGTTCCCTGCTGTGTCAGTCTCTCACTGTGTTCCCTCAGTGTGTCAGTCTCTCACTGTGTTCCCTCAGTGTGTCAGTCTCTCCCTGTGTTTCCCCGGCGTGTTAGTCTCTCACTGTTTTCTCCCAGTGTGTTAATTTCACAGTTAGTTCCCCACTTGTGTTGCTCTCACAGTGTGTTCCCCCGTTGTGTCAGTCTCACACTGTGCTCTCCCAGTGTGACAGTCTCTCACTGTTTTCTCCCAGTGTGTTAGCCTCACAGTTAGTTCCCTATTTGTGTTGCTCTCACACTGTGTTCTCGCAGCATGTCAGTCTGTCACTTTTTTCTTCCAGTATGTCAGTCTCTCACTGTGTTCCTCCGGTTTGTCAGTCTCATACTGTTTTCTCCCAGCGTGTCAGTGTCACAGGATGTTCCGTCAGTGTATCAGTTTCTCACTGAGTTCCTCTGATGTGTCAGTCTCATATTGTGCTCTCCCCGTGTGTCAGTCTCTCACTCTGTTCCCCCGGGTGTGTCCATCTCACACTGTGTTCTCCCAGTTTACCAGTCTCACAGAGTGTTCTCTCAGTGTGTTGGTCTTACACTTTGTTCTCCCATTGTATCAGTCTCACAGTGTATTTTCCCATTGCGTCAGCCTCACACTGTGCTCTCTCAATGTTTCAGCCTCTCATTGTCTTCCTGCGAGTGTCAGTCTCATACTGCTTTCTCCCAGTGTATCAGTCTCACAACGTGTTCCCTAACTGTGTCAGTCTCTCACTGTGTTCTCCCAGTGTGTCAGTCTCACACTGTGTTCTCCCAGTGTGTCAGTCTCACACTGTGTTCCCCCACTGTGGCAGTCTCACACTGTGTTCTCCCCATGTGTCAGTCTCTCACTGTGTTCTCCCAGTGGGCCAGTTTCACACTGTGTCTCCCATTGTGCCACTCTCTTAGTGTGTTCCCTTGTGTGTCGCTCTCTCACTGTGTTCCCCTGGTGTGTCAGTCTCTCACTCTGTTCCCCCAGAGTGTCAGTCCCACACAGTGTTCCTCCAGTGTGTCAGTCTCACAATGTGTTCCCTCAGTGTGTCACTCCCTCAGTGTGCTTCTCCAGTGTGTCAGTCTATCACTATTTTCCCTCAGTGTGTCAGTCTCTCACTGTGGTCCCCCAGTGTGTCAGTCTCTTACTGTGTTCCCCCAGTGTGTCAGTCTGACACTGTGTTCCCCTGTGTGTCAGTCTCACACCGTGTTCCCCGGTGTGTCAGCCTCTCGCTGTGTTCCCTGGTGTGTCAGTCTCACATTGTGCTCTCCCAATGTGCCAGTCACCAACTGGACAGCATTTTAAGTGTCCTCTAGCCCGTTGGGATATTATGGTCCTACTGAACTGAATAGATGTTTAAATAGCTCGCTGCGTCCACAGAGGGGAGACACGCTGTAGCAAGGCCGTAAAATCCTCACCAATCAGTTCTCCCTGTGTGTCAGTTTCACACTGTGTTCCCTGGTGTGCCAGTCTCCCACTTTATTCCACAGTTGTGTCAGTCTCTCACTGTGATCTCCCAGTGTGTCAGTCTCACACTGTGTTCTCCCAGTGTGTTACTCTCTCACTGTGTTCTCCCAGTGTGTCAGTCTCTCACTGCGTTTTCCAAGTGTGTCAGTCTTTCACTGTGTTCCTCCATTGTATCAGTCTCTCTCTGTGTTCCCCCAGTGTGTCGGTCTCTCACTGTGTTCCCTCAGTGTGCTAGTCTCTCACTGCGTTCCCCCTGTGTATCAGTCTCTCACTGTGTTTTCCCAGTATGTCAGCCTCTAACTCGGTTCCCCCAGTGTATCAGTCACACACTGTGTTCTTCCAGTGTGTCAGCCTCTCACTGTGTTCCCCCAGTGTCTCAGTCTCACACTGTGTTCTCCCAGTGTGTCAGTCTCTCACTGTGTTCTTCCAGTGTGCCAGTTTCACATTGTGTCTCCCATTGTGCAACTCTCTTAGTGTGTTCCCTTGTGTGTCACTCTCTCACTGTGTTCCCCCGGTGTGTCAGTCCCTCAGTGTGTTCTCCCAGTGTGTCAGTCTCTCACTGTGTTCCCCGGTGTGCCAGTTTCACACTGTGTTCTCCCAGTGTGTCAGTCTCTCACTGTGATCTCCCAGTTTGTTCGTCGCTCACTGCGTTTTCCCAGTGTGTCAGTCTCTCACTGTGTTCTCCCATTGTGTCAATCTCTCACTGCCTCACATTGTGCTTTTTCTGTTTATCTCGCTGACACTGTGATCTCTCACTGTGTCCTTCTCACAATGTCTTCCTCCAGTGTCTCTATTACACGTATTCCCTCCGTCAAACTTCTACTGTGTTCTTCCATTGTGTCAGTTGCTCACTGTGTTCCCTGCTGTGTCAGTCTCTCACTGTGTTCCCTCAGTGTGTCAGTCTCTCACTGTGTTCCCTGCTGTGTCAGTCTCTCACTGTGTTCCCTCAGTGTGTCAGTCTCTCACTGTGTTCCCTGCTGTGTCAGTCTCTCACTGTGTTCCCTCAGTGTGTCAGTCTCTCACTGTGTTCCCTCAGTGTGTCAGTTTCTCACTGTGTTCCCTCAGTGTGTCAGTCTCTCACTGTGTTCCCTCAGTATGTCAGTTTCTCACTGTGTTCCCTCAGTGTGGCAGTCTCTCCCTGTGTTTCCCCGGCGTGTTAGTCTCACACTGTTTTCTCCCAGTGTGTTAATTTCACAGTTAGTTCCCTACTTGTGTTGCTCTCACAGTGTGTTCCCCTGTTGTGTCAGTCTCACACTGTGCTCTCCCAGTGTGACAGTCTCTCACTGTTTTCTCCCAGTGTGTTAGCCTCACAGTTAGTTCCCTATTTGTGTTGGTCTCACACTGTGTACTCCCAGCATGTCAGTCTGTCACTTTTTTCTTCCAGTATGTCAGTCTCTCACTGTGTTCCTCCGGTTTGTCAGTCTCATACTGTTTTCTCCCAGCGTGTCAGTGTCACAGGGTGTTCCATCAGTGTATTAGTTTCTCACTGTGTTCCTCTGATGTGTCAGTCTCATATTGTGCTCTCCCCGTGTGTCAGTCTCTCACTCTGTTCCCCCGGGTGTGTCCATCTCACACTGTGTTCTCCCTGTTTACCAGTCTCACACAGTGTTCCCTCAGTATGTTGGTCTTACAATGTGTTCTCCCATTGTATCAGTCACACAGTGTATTTTCCCATTGCGTCAGCCTCACAGTGTGTTCCCTCAGTGTGTCAGCCTCTCACAGGATTCTCCCACTGTGCCAGTCTCACACTGTGCTCTCTCAATGTTTCAGTCTCTCATTGCCTTCCTGTGAGTGTCGGTCTCACACTGCTTTCTCCCAGTGTATCAGTCTCACAATGTGTTCCCTAACTGTGTCAGTCTCTCACTGTTTTCCCCAGTGTGTCAGCCTCACACTGTGTTCCCCCAGTGTGTCAGTCTCACACTGTGTTCTCCCGGTGTGTCAGTCTCACACTACGTTCTCCTGGTGTTGTTAGTCTCACACTGTGTTCTCCCAGTGTGCCAGTCTCGGACAATGATTTCCCTGTGTGTCAGTCTCACACTGTGTTCCCCGGTGTGTCAGTCTCTCACTGTGTTCTCCCATTGTGTCAGTCTCACACTGTGTTCCCCAGTGTGTCAGTCTCACACTGTGTCCCCCATTATGTCAGTCTCACACTGTGTTCCCGCGGTGTGTCAGTCTCTCACCGTGTTCCCCCAGTGTGTCAGACTCACACTGTGTTCCCCAGTGTGTCAGTCTCACACTGTGTTCCCGCGGTATGTCAGTCTCACACTGTGTTCCTGCGGTGTCTCAGTCTATCACCGTGTTCCCCAGTATGTCAGCCTCACACTGTGTTCCTCCAGTGTGTCAGTCTCACACTGTGTTCTCCCGGTGTGTCAGTCTCACACTACGTTCTCCTGGTGTTGTCAGTCTCACACTGTGTTCTCCCAGTGTGCCGGTCTCGGACAATGTTTTCCCTGTGTGTCAGTCTCACACTGTGTTCCCCGGTGTGTCAGTCTCACACTGTGTTCCCGCGGTGTGTCAGTCTCTCACTATGTTCCCCGGTGTGTCAGCCTCACACTATGTTCTCCCAGTTTGTCACTCTCACACTGTGTCCCCCGGTATGTCAGACTCACACTGTGTTCCCTGGTGTGTCAGTCTCTCACTATTTTCCCCCAGTGTGTCAGTCTCACACTGTGTTCCCTGGTGTGTCAGTTTCACACTGTGTTCTCCCGGTGTGCCAGTCTCACACTGTGTTCCCCGGTGTGTCGGTCACACACTGTGTTCTCCCAGCGTGTAATTCTCACATTGTGTTCTGCAGTGTGTCAGTCTTACAGTGTGTCTCCCGGTGTGTCAGTCTCACACTGTGTTCCCTGGTGTGTCAGCCTTTCACTCT
Organism: Isurus oxyrinchus; assembly: GCA_026770705.1. Lineage (NCBI taxonomy): Eukaryota > Metazoa > Chordata > Chondrichthyes > Lamniformes > Lamnidae > Isurus > Isurus oxyrinchus. The sequence continues at coordinate 9,629 of JANJGN010003961.1, forward strand.
GTTCCCTCGTGTGTCAGTCTCTCAATGCGTTCCCTGGCGTGTCAGTCTCTCACAATGTTCCCTGGTGTGTCAGTCCCTCACTGTGCTCCCCCGGTGTGTCAGTCAACAACTGGCCAGCATTTTAAGACATCTCTCGTCCGGTGGGATATTATGGTCCCACTGAACTGAATAGAAGTTTAAATAGCTCACTGCATCCACAGAGGGGAGACACGTTGTAATGAGGCTGGAATATCCTCACCAATCTGTTCTCCCCATGTGTCAGTTCCACACTGTGATCCCTGGTGTGCCAGTCTCTCACTTTATTCCACAGTTGTGTCAGTCTCTCACTGTGTTCTCCCAGTGTGTCAGTCCCTTACTGTGTTCCCCCGCTGTGTCAGTTTCACACCGCGTTCCCCGGTATGTCAGTCTCCCACTGTGTTCCCCTGTGAGTCAGTTTCACACTGTGTTCCCTGGTCTGTCAGTCTCACATTGTGTTCCCCCCATGCACCAGTTTCACACCGCGTTCCCCGGTATGTCAGTCTCACAATGTGCTCTCCCAGTGTGCCAGTCACCAACTGGCCAGCATTTTAAGACACCTCTAGCCTGGTGGGATATTATGGTCCCGCTGAACTGAATAGATGTTTAAATAGCTCGCTGCATCCACAGAGGGGAGACACACTGTAGCAAGGCCGTAAAATCCTCACCAATCAGTTCTCCCCGCGTGTCAGTTTCACACCGTGATCCCTGGTGTGCCAGTCTCCCACTTTATTCCACAGTTGTGTCAGTCTCACACTGTGTTCTCCCAGTGTGTCAGTCTCTCACTGTGTTCCCCAGTGTGCCAGTTTCACACTGTGTTCTCCCAGTGTGTCAGTCTCTCACTGTGATCTCCCAGTTTGTCTCTCACTGCATTTTCCCAGTTTGTTCGTCTCTCACTGTGTTCTCCCAGTTTGTCAGTCTCTCACTGTGTTCTCCCTGCGTGTCAGTCTCTCACTATGTTCTCCCAGTGTGTCAGTCTCTCACAGTGTCCCCTCAGTATGTCAGTCTCTCACGGTGTTCCCCAGTGTGTCAGTCTCTCACTGTGTTCTCCCAGTGTGTCAGATTCTAACAGTGTTCCCCCGGTGTGTCAGTCCCTCAGTGTGTTCTCCCAGTGTGTCAGTCTCTCACTGTGTTCCCCGGTGTGCCAGTTTCACATTGTGTTCTCCCAGTGTGTCAGTCTCTCAGTGTGATCTCCCATTGTGTCAATCTCTCACTGCCTCACATTGAGCTTTTTCTGTTTATCTCGCTGACACTGTGATCTCTCACTGTGTCCTTCTCAAAATGTCTTCCTCCTGTGTCTCTATTACACATATTCCCTCCGTCAAACTTCTACTGTGTTCTTCCTTTGTGTCAGTTGCTCACTGTGTTCCCAGCTGTGTCAGTCTGTCACTGTGTTCCCTCAGTGTGTCAGTCTCTCACTGTGTTCCCTCAGTGTGTCAGTCTCTCACTGTGTTCCCCCAGTGTGGCAGTCTCTCCCTGTGTTTCCCCGGCGTGTTAGTCTCACACTGTTTTCTCCCAGTGTGTTAATTTCACAGTTAGTTCCCCACTTGTGTTGCTCTCACAGTGTGTTCCCCTGTTGTGTCAGTCTCACACTGTGCTCTCCCAGTGTGACAGTCTCTCACTGTTTTCTCCCAGTGTGTTAGCCTCACAGTTAGTTCCCTATTTGTGTTGCTCTCACACTGTGTTCTCCCAGCATGTCAGTCTGTCACTTTTTTCTTCCAGTATGTCAGTCTCTCACTGTGTTCCTCCGGTTTGTCAGTCTCATACTGTTTTCTCCCAGCGTGTCAGTGTCACAGGGTGTTCCATCAGTGTATTAGTTTCTCACTGTGTTCCTCTGATGTGTCAGTCTCATATTGTGCTCTCCCCGTGTGTCAGTCTCTCACTCTGTTCCCCCGGGTGTGTCCATCTCACACTGTGTTCTCCCAGTTTACCAGTCTCACAGAGTGTTCCCTCAGTATGTTGGTCTTACACTGTGTTCTCCCATTGTATCAGTCACACAGTGTATTTTCCCATTGCGTCAGCCTCACAGTGTGTTCCTTCAGTGTGTCAGCCTCGCACAGGATTCTCCCACTGTGCCAGTCTCACACTGTGCTCTCTCAATGTTTCAGTCTCTCATTGCCTTCCTGCGAGTGTCGGTCTCACACTGCTTTCTCCCAGTGTATCAGTCTCACAACGTGTTCCCTAACTGTGTCAGTCTCTCACTGTGTTCTCCCAGTGTGTCAATCTCTCACTGTGTTCTCCCAGTGTGTCAGTCTCTCACTGTGTTCTCCCAGTGTGCCAGTTTCACATTGTGTCTCCCATTGTGCCACACTCTTAGTGTGTTCCCTTGTGTGTCACTCTCTCACAGTGTTCCCCTGGTGTGTCAGTCCCTCACTCTGCTCCCCCAGTGTGTCAGTCTCTCACTGTGTTCCCCCAGTGTGTCAGTCTCTCACTGTGTTCCCCCAGTGTGTCAGTCACTCACTGTGGTCTCCCAGTGTGTCAGTCTCTTACTGTGTTCCCCCGGTATGTCAGTCTCACACTGTGTTCTCCCAGTATGTCAGACTCTAACAGTGATCCCCAGGTCTGTCAGTCTCTCAGTGTGTTCTCCCATTGGGTCAATCTCTCACTGCCTCACATTGTGCTTTTTCTGTGTATCTCTCTGACACTGTGATTTCTCAGTGTATCAGTCTCAAAATTCTTCACCCGGTGTCTCAATTACACGTATTTCCTCTGTCAAACTTCTACTGTGTTGTTCCAGTGTGCCAGTTGCTCACCGTGTTCCCTGCTGTATCAGTTTCTCACTGTGTTCTCCCAGTGTGTCAGTCTCTCACTATGTTCCCACAGTGTGTCAGTATCACAATGTGTTCCCCAGCTATGTCAGTATCACACTGTGTTCCCCTGTGTGTCAGTCTCACAATGTGTTCCCCGGTGTGTCAGCCTCTCGCTGTGTTCCCCGGTGTGTCAGTCTCAAACTGTGTTCTCTGGTGTGTCAGTCTCACACTGTATCCTCCCAGTGTGCCAGTCACCAACTGGCCAGCATTTTAAGACTCCTCTCACCCGGTGGGATATTATGGTCCCACTGAACTGAATAGATGTTTAAATAGCTCGCTGCATCCACAGAGGGGAGACACACTGTAGCAAGGCCATAAAATCCTCACCAATCTGTTCTCCCCGAGTGTCAGTTTCACACTGTGTTCCCTGATGTGCCAGTCTCCCACTTTATTCCACAGTTGTGTCAGTCTCTCACTGTGTTCTCCCAGAGTGTCAGTCTCTCATTGTGTTCCCCGGAGTGCCACTTTTGCACTGTGTTCTCCCAGTGTGTCAGTCTCTCACTGTGATCTCCCAGTTTGTTCGTCTCTCACTGCGTTTTCCCAGTGTGTCAGTCTCTGACTGTGTTCTCCCAGTGTGTCAGTCTCTCACTGTGTTCTCCCAGTGTGTCAGTCTCTCACTATGTTCTCCCAGTGTATCAGTCTCACACTGTGTTCTCCCAGTGTGTTAATTTCACAGTAAGTTCCCTATTTGTGTTGCTCTCACAGTGTGTTCCCATGCTGTGTCAGTCTTTCACTTCTTTCTTCCAGTATGTCAGGATCTCACTGTGTTCCCCCGGCGCGTCAGTCTCACTATGTGCTCTCCCAGTGTGTCAGTCTCTCACTGTGATCCCCCCATGTTTCAGTCTCACAATGTGCTCCCCCAGTGTGTCAGTCTCTCACTGTGATCCCCCCATGTTTCAGTCTCACAATGTGCTCTCCCAGTGTGACAGTCTCTCACTGTTTTCTCCCAGTGTGTTAGCCTCAGCTAGTTCCCTATTTGTGTTGCTCTCACACTGTGTACTCCCAGCATGTCAGTCTATCACTTTTTTCTTCCAGTATGTCAGTCTCTCACTGTGTTCCTCCAGTTCGTCAGTCTCATACTGTTTTCTCCCAGCGTATCAGTCTCATGGGATGTTCCATCAGTGTATCAGTTTCTCACTGTGTTCCTCTGATGTGTCAGTCTCATACTGTGCTCTCCCCGTGTGTCAGTCTCTCACTCTGTTCCCCCGGGTGTGTCCATCTCTCACTGTGTTCTCCCAGTGTGCCAGTCTCACACTGTGTTCCCAAGGTGTGTCAGTCTCACAGTGTGTTTCCCCAGTGTATCAGTCTCTCACTGTGTTTTCCCACTGTGTCAGTCTCTCACTATGTTCTCCCAGTGTATCAGTCTCACACTGTGTCCCCTCAATGCGTCAGTCTCTCACTGTGTTCCCCGGTGTGCCAGTTTCACACTGTGTTCTCCCGGTGTGTCAGTCTCTCACTGTTATCTCCCAGTTTGTTAGTCTCTCACTGCATTCTCCCAGTGTGTCAGTCTCTCACTGTGTTCCCCCATTGTGTCAATCTCTCACTGCCTCACGTTGCGCTTTTTCTGTTTATCTCGCTGACACTGTGATCTCTCACTGTGTCCTTCTCAAAATGTCTTCCTCCTGTGTCTCTATTACACGTATTCCCTCCGTCAAACTTCTACTGTGTTCTTCCATTGTGTCAGTTGCTCACTGTGTTCCCTGCTGTGTCAGTCTCTCACTGTGTTCCCTCAGTATGTCAGTTTCTCACTGTGTTCCCTCAGTGTGGCAGTCTCTCCCTGTGTTTCCCCAGCGTGTTAGTCTCACACTGTTTTCTCCCAGTGTGTTAATTTCACAGTTAGTTCCCTACTTGTGTTGCTCTCACAGTGTGTTTCCCCGTTGTGTCAGTCTCACACTGTTTTCTCCCAGTGTGACAGTCTCTCACTGTTTTCTCCCAGTGTGTTAGCCTCACAGTTAGTTCCCTATTTGTGTTGCTCTCACACTGTGTTCTCCCAGCATGTTAGTCTGTCACTTTTTTCTTCCAGTATGTCAGTCTCTCACTGTGTTCCTCCGGTTTGTCAGTCTCATACTGTTTTCTCCCAGCGTGTCAGTGTCACAGGGTGTTCCATCAGTGTATTAGTTTCTCACTGTGTTCCTCTGATGTGTCAGTCTCATATTGTGCTCTCCCCGTGTGTCAGTCTCTCACTCTGTTCCCCCGGGTGTGTCCATCTCACACTGTGTTCTCCCAGTTTACCAGTCTCACAGAGTGTTCCCTCAGTATGTTGGTCTTACACTGTGTTCTCCCATTGTATCAGTCACACAGTGTATTTTCCCATTGCGTCAGCCTCACAGTGTGTTCCCACAGTGTGTCAGCCTCTCACAGGATTCTCCCACTGTGCCAGTCTCACACTGTGCTCTCTCAATGTTTCAGTCTCTCATTGCCTTCCTGCGAGTGTCGGTCTCACACTGCTTTCTCCCAGTGTATCAGTCTCACAACGTGTTCCCTAACTGTGTCAGTCTCTCACTGTGTTCTCCCAGTGTGTCAGTCTCTCACTGTGTTCTTCCAGTGTGTCAGTCTCTCACTATGTTCTCCCAGTGTATCAGTCTCACACTGTGTTCTCCCCGTGTATCAGTCTCTCACTGTGTTCTCCCAGTGTGCCAGTTTCACATTGTGTCTCCCATTGTGCCACTCTCTTAGTGTGTTCCCTTGTGTGTCACTCTCTCACTGTGTTCCCCTGGTGTGTCAGTCCCTCACTCTGCTCCCCCAGTGTGTCAGTCTCTCACTGTGTTCCCCCAGTGTGTCAGTCTCTCACTGTGTTCCCCCAGTGTGTCAGTCTCTCACTGTGATCTCCCAGTTTGTTCGTCGCTCACTGCGTTTTCCCAGAGTGTCAGTCTCTCACTGTGATCTCCCATTGTGTCAGTCTCTCACTGCCTCACGTTGTGCTTTTTCTGTTTATCTCGCTGACTCTGTGATCTCTCACTGTGTCCTTCTCAAAATGTCTTCCTCCTGTGTCTCTATTACACGTATTCCCTCCGTCAAACTTCTACTGTGTTCTTCCATTGTGTCAGTCTCTCACTTTGTTCCCTGCTGTGTCAGTCTGTCACTGTGTTCCCTCAGTGTGTCAGTCTCTCACTGTGTTCCCTCAGTATGTCAGTTTCTCACTGTGTTCCCTCAGTGTGGCAGTCTCTCCCTGTGTTTCCCCGGCGTGTTAGTCTTACACTGTTTTCTCCCAGTGTGTTAATTTCACAGTTAGTTCCCTACTTGTGTTGCTCTCACAGTGTGTTCCCCTGTTGTGTCAGTCTCACACTGTGCTCTCCCAGTGTGTTAGCCTCACAGTTAGTTCCCTATTTGTGTTGGTCTCACACTGTGTTCTCGCAGCATGTCAGTCTGTCACTTTTTTCTTCCAGTATGTCAGTCTCTCACTGTGTTCCTCCGGTTTGTCAGTCTCATACTGTTTTCTCCCAGCGTGTCAGTGTCACAGGGTGTTCCATCAGTGTATTAGTTTCTCACTGTGTTCCTCTGATGTGTCAGTCTCATATTGTGCTCTCCCCGTGTGTCAGTCTCTCACTCTGTTCCCCCGGGTGTGTCCATCTCACACTGTGTTCTCCCAGTTTACCAGTCTCACAGAGTGTTCCCTCAGTATGTTGGTCTTACACTGTGTTCTCCCATTGTATCAGTCACACAGTGTATTTTCCCATTGCGTCAGCCTCACAGTGTGTTCCCACAGTGTGTCAGCCTCTCACAGGATTCTCCCACTGTGCCAGTCTCACACTGTGCTCTCTCAATGTTTCAGTCTCTCATTGCCTTCCTGCGAGTGTCGGTCTCACACTGCTTTCTCCCAGTGTATCAGTCTCACAACGTGTTCCCTAACTGTGTCAGTCTCTCACTGTGTTCTCCCAGTGTGTCAGTCTCTCACTATGTTCTCCCAGTGTGTCAGTCTCACACTGTGTTCTCCCCGTGTATCAGTCTCTCACTGTGTTCCCCCAGTGTGTCAGTCTCTCACTATGTTCTCCCAGTGTATCAGTCTCTCACTGTATTCCCCCAGAATACCAGTCTCTCACTGTGTTTTCCCAATGTGTCAGTCTCACACTGTGTTCTCCCAGTGTATCAATCCCTCACTGTGTTCTCCCAGTGTGCCAGTTTCACATTGTGTCTCCCATTGTGCCACTCTCTTAGTGTGTTCCCTTGTGTGTCACTCTCTCACTGTGTTCCCCTGGTGTGTCAGTCCCTCACTCTGCTCCCCCAGTGTGTCAGTCTCTCACTGTGTTCCCCCAGTGTGTCAGTCTCTCACTGTGTTCCCCCAGTGTGTCAGTCTCTCAGTGTGATCTCCCATTGTGTCAATCTCTCGTTGCCTCACATTGTGCTTTTTCCGTTTATCTCTCTGACACTGTGATCTCACAGTGTGTCCTTCTCAAAATGTCTTCCTCCTGTGTCTCTATTACACGTATTCCCTCCGTCAAACTTCTACTGTGTTCTTCCTTTGTGTCAGTTGCTCACTGTGTTCCCTGCTGTGTCAGTCTGTCACTGTGTTCCCTGCTGTGTCAGTCTCTCACTGTGTTCCCTCAGTGTGTCAGTCTCTCACTGTGTTCCCGCAGTGTGGCAGTCTCTCCTTGTGTTTCCCCGGCGTGTTAGTCTCTCACTGTTTTCTCCCAGTGTGTTAATTTCACAGTTAGTTCCCTACTTGTGTTGCTCTCACAGTGTGTTCCCCCGTTGTGTCAGTCTCACACTGTGCTCTCCCAGTGTGACAGTCTCTCACTGTTTTCTCCCAGTGTGTTAGCCTCACAGTTAGTTCCCTATTTGTGTTGCTCTCACACTGTGTTCTCGCAGCATGTCAGTCTGTCACTTTTTTCTTCCAGTATGTCAGTCTCTCACTGTGTTCCTCCGGTTTGTCAGTCTCATACTGTTTTCTCCCAGCGTGTCAGTGTCACAGGATGTTCCGTCAGTGTATCAGTTTCTCACTGAGTTCCTCTGATGTGTCAGTCTCATATTGTGCTCTCCCCGTGTGTCAGTCTCTCACTCTGTTCCCCCGGGTGTGTCCATCTCACACTGTGTTCTCCCAGTTTACCAGTCTCACAGAGTGTTCTCTCAGTGTGTTGGTCTTACACTGTGTTCTCCCATTGTATCAGTCTCACAGTGTATTTTCCCATTGCGTCAGCCTCACACTGTGCTCTCTCAATGTTTCAGCCTCTCATTGTCTTCCTGCGAGTGTCAGTCTCATACTGCTTTCTCCCAGTGTATCAGTCTCACAACGTGTTCCCTAACTGTGTCAGTCTCTCACTGTGTTCTCCCAATGTGTCAGTCTCACACTGTGTTCTCCCAGTGTGTCAGTCTCACACTGTGTTCCCCCACTGTGGCAGTCTCACACTGTGTTCTCCCCATGTGTCAGTCTCACACTGTGTTCTCCCAGTGGGCCAGTTTCACACTGTGTCTCCCATTGTGCCACTCTCTTAGTGTGTTCCCTTGTGTGTCGCTCTCTCACTGTGTTCCCCTGGTGTGTCAGTCTCTCACTCTGTTCCCCCAGAGTGTCAGTCCCACACAGTGTTCCTCCAGTGTGTCAGTCTCACAATGTGTTCCCTCAGTGTGTCACTCCCTCAGTGTGCTTCTCCAGTGTGTCAGTCTATCACTATTTTCCCTCAGTGTGTCAGTTTCTCACTGTGGTCTCCCAGTGTGTCAGTCTCTTACTGTGTTCCCCCAGTGTGTCAGTCTGACACTGTGTTCCCCTGTGTGTCAGTCTCACACCGTGTTCCCCGGTGTGTCAGCCTCTCGCTGTGTTCCCTGGTGTGTCAGTCTCACATTGTGCTCTCCCAATGTGCCAGTCACCAACTGGACAGCATTTTAAGTGTCCTCTAGCCCGTTGGGATATTATGGTCCTACTGAACTGAATAGATGTTTAAATAGCTCGCTGCGTCCACAGAGGGGAGACACGCTGTAGCAAGGCCGTAAAATCCTCACCAATCAGTTCTCCCTGTGTGTCAGTTTCACACTGTGTTCCCTGGTGTGCCAGTCTCCCACTTTATTCCACAGTTGTGTCAGTCTCTCACTATGATCTCCCAGTGTGTCAGTCTCACACTGTGTTCTCCCAATGTGTTACTCTCTCACTGTGTTCTCCCAGTGTGTCAGTCTCTCACTGCGTTTTCCAAGTGTGTCAGTCTTTCACTGTGTTCCTCCATTGTATCAGTCTCTCCCTGTGTTCCCCCAGTGTGTCGGTCTCTCACTGTGTTCCCTCAGTGTGCTAGTCTCTCACTGCGTTCCCCCCGTGTATCAGTCTCTCACTCTGTTTTCCCAGTGTGTCAGCCTCTAACTCGGTTCCCCCAGTGTATCAGTCACACACTGTGTTCTTCCAGTGTGTCAGCCTCTCACTGTGTTCCCCCAGTGTCTCAGTCTCACACTGTGTTCTCCCAGTGTGTCAGTCTCTCACTGTGTTCCCCCAGTGTGTCAGTCTCTCACTGTGTTCTCCCAGTGTGTCAGTTTCACACAGTGTCTCCCATTGTGTCACTCTCTTAGTGTGTTCCCTTGTGTGTCAGTCTCTCACTGTGTTCCCCTGGTGCGTCAGTCCCTCACTCTGTTCCCCCAGTGTGTCAGTCTCATACTATGTTCTCCCAGTGGGTCAGTCTCACAATGCGTCCCCTAAATGTTTATGTCTCCTGTGTTCCCTCAGGGTGTCAGTCTCACAATGTGTTCCCTCAGTGTGTCACTCCCTCACTGTTCTTCCCCAGTGTGTCAGTCTCTCACTGTGTTCCCTCAGTGTGTCACTCTCTCTCTCTGTGTTCCCCCAGTGTGTCAGTCTCACCGTGTGCTCTCTCAGTGTGCAAGTCTCAGTTGTTGCAAATATCTAGCTTATGGTTCGTGCTGATATTTTAGAGGTCATGTTTTGTCCTGGGACGATTGGTGCTATGAATGTTGGGTAAGTAAAATGCTGATCTTTGGAGGCTGCCAGAACACCTAAAAGAAAACGGCAGTTCAGAAGGTTACCCCTGTTTGTTTAATAGAGTCAGAATAGAAGAGCTAGTGCCATAAGACAGCAGCTGGGCTTACTTAACTGGAGAACTGGAGATGCCTTCTGTACACTGCTTGCAAAGAAGTGCAGTCCAGAGAGATGTTTTGCTTTGGGAGTTAGAGCTAAATTAGTTTTAAGGCATTCTGTTATCCCGGAAAAGCTACATTGGCAGGGAGATGGGTGGGTCAATTTATCTCTGTGTTTGCTGGGAGGGCAGGTTAGTCGTAGTTTGGACCTGGTGTGGTTTGCAGCTCACAGAGAAGCCCTAGGAGCCATTTATAGCTTGGTAAAGCCAGGAGACTGGAGTTCAGGGAAACCCAGGGGCAGTGCCAGCTGGTGGTCTGTGAAAAAACTGGAGTTTTTAAAAATTCTTTCATAGGGTGTGGGCATCATCAACAAAGCCAATATTTGTTGCCCATTCCTAATTGCTCTTGAACTGAATGGCTTGTTAGGTCATTCCAAGGGACTGTTATGAGTCAATCACATTGCTGTGGGTCTGGAATCATATGTAGGTCTGACCAGGATGGCAGATTTCTTTCCCTAAAGGACATCAGTGAACCAGATGGGTATTTACAACAATGAATGATAATTGGCATGGTCACTATCACTGAGACGTGCTTTATATTCCAGATATTTGAAAAATTGAATTTAAATTCCAACAGTTGCTGTGGTGGGATTTGAATCCATGTCTCCAAAGCATTAGCCTGAGTCTCTGGTCTCCTGCTCCAGTGATCTTAACACCAGACCACCATCTTCCCAAATTATCCCTAATTGGCGGGAGGGCGGCTTTGTGAATCCTGTGAAATGCAGTCTCAGAAGAAGAGATTGAACCACCGGGAGATGAGCAGTTGTCGAGGTGGCCAAGTTGGAGCAGCATTTGAGGAAATTCAGAGACTAGATCTTTGAAAGTGAGGAGTTGAAATCCCTTGTGAGGGAGACAGAGCTATAACAACATTTTGTGATTCACAGTTGTCGCTGATATCTGGGTGGGTTGCTGAGGAATCTGTGGGATCAGTCTTGGTGCATCTGTCAATAAATGTGCAGAATGGTATGCTTGACCATGACTTGCCTGTTAATCCATATTTACATTGGGTGGAATCATCTGTGCCCGCTGGTGTCGGGCCTGTTCAATGGTGTGAGTGGACAATATGGCGAGAAGGCCAAAAATCGGTTTCACTACGTCGTGAAACCAGTTTGCGATCGGCCGCTCAGCCTGTTGATGGCGGGCTGCATTCCTCACCTTTGGATGTTGGGAACCTCATTGCAATACACCAGCATATGATTAGAAGGCCAGCCCACTGGACTCACCACCTCAATGTTGGGTGGAAAACATGCCAGTGCAGAACACATCTTGACAGCTGTGAAGTGCATAAGTCGGGACTTATTGCCAGGACCTTGCTCACATTGCAGACATTGAGGAGCAGAAGATGCTGGATCCCGACAACAATGGCACACAGGAGGAACGTCCTTGGCATGCTGGGTGGATTCTCATGGACATGGCTCATGGAAGCTGGAAAGTCACCGTTGATGCTCACAACAGATGATGTTTGAGGGATGGGAGGGGAAGGTCTAGCATTGACTGGGAGAGGAAGAGGTGTCTGGGGGGAAGAGGTGGTGAGGTTTGGAGGGGGGAATGAAAGTTTCAGTGGGGGTTGAGTTTGGGAGGAGAGGAATGAAGGTGTTGGCGGGGTGAGGTTGGGAGCGGGGAATCAAGATGTCAGGGGGGAGGTGGGGAGTGGGGGAGAGAGTGCGGGGGGTGGAGACAGTAATGGGGAAGAAGATGGCAACTGGGGAGGTAGACTCAAGAGGGGGTGCAAGGTGTAAGGGAAGGAGTTCAGAGGGGGGAAGGAGTGCAGAGAGGGGAGTGAGTCCAGGGGGAGGGAGGTGTGTGGAGAGGGGAGTGAATCCAGGGAGAAGAAGGACTGCAGAGAAGGGAGTTGTAAGGGTGGAGGAAGGAATTGGGAAGGGGGAATGAGCTGGAGGAAGACGTGAGGGTGCCTGAGGGGGTAAGAAAGGAGGGTGAGGCTGAAGAGAGGCTGGAGGAAGGGGTAAGGCTGGAGGAAGGAGTCTGGAGAGAGGGAGGATTAAGGCTGGTGGAAGAAGTAAGGGTGTCTGAGGGAGTCAGGAAGTGGGAGGGACTAAGCAGGGTTGGGGACTGGGAGGACTGGTGGGGGTTCAGAGGTTCTGGGTGGAAGGTCCAAGGGAGGAAGGGGTCAGGAGTCGGGAAGAGGTTCTGGGGGGTATGGGGAAGGGGGTCCAGAGGAGGAAATGGGGAGTGGGGGTGGGTGGTGTCCAGGGGAACATGCAAGGGATAGGTCTGATTGGTCCATGACTGCTTCCTGGGGAGTGAACTGAGGGTGGACGAGGTATTAGGGGATGATGAGAATGACAGAGGGCAGAGTGAGGTTCTAGGGTTGGTGGCGGGGGGGGGGAGGGTGGTGAGGGTTCGATGGTAGCGATAGATGGGACGGTGAGGGTGGTTGGTGGGGACTCAGTTGCAGACACCGATACTGGGGGTGGGAAAGAGGAGGTCGGGGAGGTGAATGTGGATGGGGGTGGGATTTTCAGGAAGGATGCCAGTCTCCCACTTTATTCCACAGTTGTGTCAGTCTCTCACTGTGATCTCCCAGTGTGTCAGTCTCACACTGTGTTCTCCCAGTGTGTTACTCTCTCACTGTTTTCTCCCAGTGTGTCAGTCTCTCACTGCATTTTCGAAGTGTGTCAGTCTTTCACTGTGTTCCTCCATTCTATCAGTCTCTCCCTGTGTTCCCCCAGTGTGTCGGTCTCTCACTGTGTTCCCTCAGTGTGCCAGTCTCTCACTGTGTTCCCCCGGTGTATCAGTCTCTCACTGTGTTTTCCCAGTGTGTCAGTCTCTAACTCGGTTCGCCCAGTGTATCAGTCACACACTGTGTTCTTCCAGTGTGTCAGCCTCTCACTCTGTTCCCCCAGTGTGTCAGTCTCACACTGTGTTCTCCCAGTGTGTCAGTCTCTCACTGTGTTCCCCCAGTGTGTCAGTCTCTCACTGTGTTCTCCCAGTGAGTCAGTTTCACACAGTGTCTCCCATTGTGTCACTCTCTTAGTGTGTTCCCTGGTGTGTCAGTCCCTCACTCTGTTCCCCCAGTGTGTCAGTCTCATACTGTGTTCTCCCAGTGTGTCAGTCTCACAATGCGTCCCCTAAATGTTTATGTCTCCTGTGTTCCCTCAGGGTGTCAGTCTCACAATGTGTTCCCTCAGTGTGTCACTCCCTCACTGTGCTTCCCCAGTGTGTCAGTCTCTCACTGTGTTCCCTCAGTGTCTCACTCTCTCTCTCTGTGTTCCCCCAGTGTGTCAGTCTCACCGTGTGCTCTCTCAGTGTGCAAGTCTCAGTTGTTGCAAATATCTAGCTTATGGTTCGTGCTGATATTTTAGAGGTCATGTTTTGTCCTGGGACGATTGGTGCTATGAATGTTGGGTAAGTAAAATGCTGATCTTTGGAGGCTGCCAGAACACCTAAAAGAAAATGGCAGTTCAGAAGGTTACCCCTGTTTGTTTAATAGAGTCAGAATAGAATAGCTAGTGCCATAAGACAGCAGCTGGGCTTACTTAACTGGAGAACTGGAGATGCCTTCTGTACACTGCTTGCAAAGAAGTGCAGTCCAGAGAGATATTTTGCTTTGGGAGTTAGAGCTAAATTAGTTTTAAGGCATTCTGTTATCCCGGAAAGGCTACATTGGCAGGGAGATGGGTGGGTCAATTTATCTCTGTGTTTGCTGGGAGGGCAGGTTAGTCGTAGTTTGGACCTGGTGTGGTTTGCAGCTCACAGAGAAGTCCTAGGAGCCATTTATAGCTTGGTAAAGCCAGGAGACTGGAGTTCAGGGAAACCCAGGGGCAGTGCCAGCTGGTGGTCTGTGAAAAAACTGGAGTTTTTAAAAATTCTTTCATAGGGTGTGGGCATCATCAACAAGGCCAATATTTGTTGCCCATTCCTAATTGCTCTTGAACTGAATGGCTTGTTAGGTCATTCCAAGGGACTGTTATGAGTCAATCACATTGCTGTGGGTCTGGAGTCATATGTAGGTCTGACCAGGATGGCAGATTTCTTTCCCTAAAGGAAATCAGTGAACCAGATGGGTATTTACAACAATGAATGATAATTGGCATGGTCACTATCACTGAGACGTGCTTTATATTCCAGATATTTGAAAAATTGAATTTAAATTCCAGCAGTTGCTGTGGTGGGATTTGAATCCATGTCTCCAAAGCATTAGCCTGAGTCTCTGGTCTCCTGCTCCAGTGATCTTAACACCAGACCACCATCTTCCCAAATTATCCCTAATTGGCGGGAGGGCGGCTTTGTGAATCCTGTGAAATGCAGTCTCAGAAGAAGAGATTGAACCACCGGGAGATGAGCAGTTGTCGAGGTGGCCAAGTTGGAGCAGCATTTGAGGGAATTCAGAGGCTAGATCTTTGAAAGTGAGGAGTTGAAATCCCTTGTGAGGGAGACAGAGCTATAACAACATTTTGTGATTCACAGTTGTCGCTGATGTCTGGGTGGGTTGCTGTGGAATCTGTGGGATCAGTCTTGGTGCATCTGTCAATAAATGTGCAGAATGGTATGCTTGACCATGACTTGCCTGTTAATCCATATTTACATTGGGTGGAATCATCTGTGCCCGCTGGTGTCGGGCCTGTTCAATGGTGTGAGTGGACAATATGGCGAGAAGGCCAAAAATCGGTTTCACTACGTTGTGAAATCAGTTTGCGATCGGCCGCTCAGCCTGTTGATGGTGGGCTGCATTCCTCACCTTTGGATGTTGGGAACCTCATTGCAATACACCAGCATATGATTAGAAGGCCAGCCCACTGGACTCACCACCTCAATGTTGGGTGGAAAACATGCCAGTGCAGAACACATCTTGACAGCTGTGAAGTGCATAAGTCGGGACTTATTGCCAGGACCTTGCTCACATTGCAGACATTGAGGAGCAGAAGATGCTGGATCCCGACAACAATGGCACACAGGAGGAACGTCCTTGGCATGCTGGGTGGATTCTCATGGACATGGCTCATGGAAGCTGGAAAGTCACCGTTGATGCTCACAACAGATGATGTTTGAGGGATGGGAGGGGAAGGTCTAGCATTGACTGGGAGAGGAAGAGATGTCTGGGGGGAAGAGGTGGTGAGGTTTGGAGGGGGGAATGAAAGTTTCAGTGGGGGTTGAGTTTGGGAGGAGAGGAATGAAGGTGTTGGCGGGGTGAGGTTGGGAGCGGGGAATCAAGATGTCAGGGGGGAGGTGGGGAGTGGGGGAGAGAGTGCGGGGGGTGGAGACAGTAATGGGGAAGAGGATGGCAACTGGGGAGGTAGACTCAAGAGGGGGTGCAAGGTGTAAGGGAAGGAGTTCAGAGGGGGGAAGGAGTGCAGAGAGGGGAGTGAGTCCAGGGGGAGGGAGGTGTGTGGAGAGGGGAGTGAGTCCAGGGGGAGGGAGGTGTGTGGAGAGGGGAGTAAATCCAGGGAGAAGAAGGACTGCAGAGAAGGGAGTTGTAAGGGTGGAGGAAGGAATTGGGAAGGGGGAATGAGCTGGAGGAAGACGTGAGGGTGCCTGAGGGGGTAAGAAACGAGGAAGGGTGAGGCTGAAGAGAGGCTGGAGGAAGGAGTCTGGAGAGAGGGAGGATTAAGGCTGGTGGAAGAAGTAAGGGTGTCTGAGGGAGTCAGGAAGTGGGAGGGACTAAGCAGGGTTGGGAACTGGGAGGACTGGTGGGGGTTCAGAGGTTCTGGGTGGAAGGTCCAAGGGAGGAAGGGGTCAGGAGTCGGGAAGAGGTTCTGGGGGGTATGGGGAAGGGGGTCCAGAGGGAGGAAGAGGTTCGGGCTGGGGAAGGGGTCCAGAGGAGGAGATGGGGGGTGGGGGGGGTGGTGTCCAGGGGAACATGCAAGGGATAGGTCTGATTGGTCCATGACTGCTTCCTGGGGAGTGAACTGAGGGTGGACGAGGTATTAGGGGATGATGAGAATGACAGAGGGCTGAGTGAGGTTCTAGGGTTGGCGGGGGGGGGTGGTGAGGGTTCGATGGTAGCGATAGATGGGACGGTGAGGGTGGTTGGTGGGGACTCAGTTGCAGACACCGATACTGGGGGTGGGAAAGAGGAGGTCGGGGAGGTGAATGTGGATGGGGGTGGGATTTTCAGGAAGGATGCGAACATGCATGTTCACTTGGACATCCCCAAAAGAATAGGGTTGTGGTTGATAGGTCACAGAGCAGGGGGGAAATGTGATGCTGTTTGTGGGGGGGGTTGGTTGGTTGCCAACAGTGATGGAAGAAAGGAACTGGGTGACTGGGGGAAGCTAAAGGATGGGGGAGTGAAAGTAAAACCAAATTAGTGCCATGCTGTCTAAATAGAAAGTGAAAGGAAACTCGTGGTGGGCGAGATCAGCTGCTACATGGGAGTGTGATCATTGGGTGGGTGGGAATGCCGGTCAGGCTCAGATGGACAACTGAAAGCGAATCCCAGCAGGCAGCATTGAAAATGCTCAGGATGTTGGGATGAGTGTAATAGCACAAGAATCCGCATGTATGGGAAAACGCTTGCAAAGAGTCTCTGAAAGGCCCTGCCAAACACAAGCTTCTGCCTCCAGAATCAATTGTGGGCCGGCAGCTCCCCCAGCAGGGACACAGGATGAGGCTGAGGGGCTCACAGGCAAAGGAGTGGACAACCTCTGAGATTCCTGAGTGGATGACCCGGGGGTCTTCAGCTGCTGCTCCTCCTCCCTTCGGGTGCCCGGGACCCCGGTCTGACTCCTGAAGGGTAAAGAGCAATGGGAGGGACGTGGAGGTGCCCTGCTTCCCTCTTACGTTACCACTGCCAGAACTCACCCTTGGCTCCCATGATGGAGTGCAGGTCTGCGTTCGTCTCCACGTTCTGCAGGACCAGGATCTCCATGGCCTCTGCCATCCTCCCATGAGACCTCCATATACATGCATGTGGGCACCACTTCATCAGAGAGCAGGTGGATGTACTCCTCCGACCCGTGTGCCACTCTGTTTGAGGATTTCCAACAGCTCTGCGTGATGTTCCCCCAACTTCTGCTGATTCTCCACGATGAGCTGGAAGGCTGAATCCAGAGAGTTGTCAGCTGACTCGGACCTCACAGATGCCTCTTCCCCAGAAGTTCTCCGAGTGCTGGGGAGCTTGGCTGATTCTGCCTCCTCCTGCTGAGGACACATGTCCATGTAGTGACCACCAGAATGTGAATCGAAGCCTGCTCTAGATCTAGGTCACACCGAGGTGTGTGTCTCTGCGCTGGTGGGGGATGTGGGTAAGCACTGTGGCTGCTTATTTCCAGCTCTTCAATAGTAGAGGTGTCCTCTTGGCTGGGGGTGAGGACATGGATGGAGCTGAGGGACTGGCTGGATGACGGTGTCAGTCCCTTGGCAGAGCTCCCTGTGATCCAAAGAAGAGATAATTAGTGCAAGGCAACAGAGTCAAAAGCAGGAGAAAGAGCACTCACATTTATGTCAGTCTCTCACTGTGTTCTTAGGTGCGTCAGTCTCTCACTGCATTCCCCTGTATGTCAGTCTCACACTGTGTTCCCCGATGTGTCAGTCTCATACTGTGTTCCCCGGTGTGTCAGTCTCACACCGTGATCCCCGGTGTGTCAGTCTCACACTGTGTTCTCCCGGTGTGTCAATCTCACACTGTGTTCCCCAGTGTGTCAGTCTCACACTGTGTTGCCCCGTGTGTCACTCTCATACTGTGTTCCCCCGGTGTGTCAGTCTCACACTGTGTTCCCCAGTGTGTCAGTCTTTCACTGGTTTCCCCGGTGTGTCAGTCTCTCACTGGGTTCCCCGGTGTGTCAGTCTCTCACTCTGTTCTCCCAGTTTGTTAGTCTCTCACTGTGTTTTGCCAGTGTGTCAGTCTCTCACTGTGTTCTCTCAGTTTGTCAGTCTTTCACTGTGTTCCTCCATTGTATCAGTCTCTCCCTGTGTTCCCCCAGTGTGTCAGTCTCTCACTGTGTTCCCCCAGTGTGTCAGTCTCTCACTCTGTTCCCCCAGTGTATCAGTCATACACTGTGTTCCCCCAGTGTGTCAGTCTCTCACTGTGTTCCCCCAGTGTGTCAGTCTCTCACTGTGTTCCCCCCATGTTTCAGTCTCACAATGTGCTCTCCCAGTGTGACAGTCTCTCACTGTGTTCCCCACATGTTTCAGTCTCACAGTGTGCTCTCCCAGTGTGACAGTCTCTCACTGTTTTCTCCCAGTGTGTTAGCCTCAGCTAGTTCCCTATTTGTGTTGCTCTCACACTGTGTTCTCCCAGCATGTCAGTCTATCACTTTTTTCTTCCAGTATGTCAGTCTCTCACTGTGTTCCTCCAGTTCGTCAGTCTCATACTGTTTTCTCCCAGCGTGTCAGTGTCACAGGGTGTTCCATCAGTGTATTAGTTTCTCACTGTGTTCCTCTGATGTGTCAGTCTCATATTGTGCTCTTCCCGTGTGTCAGTCTCTCACTCTGTTCCCCCGGGTGTGTCCATCTCTCACTGTGTTCTCCCAGTGTGCCAGTCTCACACTGTGTTCCCAAGGTGTGTCAGTCTCACAGTGTGTTTCCCCAGTGTATCAGTCTCTCACTGTGTTTTCCCACTGTGTCAGTCTCTCACTCTGTTCCCCCAGTGTATCAGTCACACACTGTGTTCTCCCAGTGTGTCAGTCTCTAACAGTGTTCCCTCAGTGTGTCAGTCTCTCAGTGTGTTCTCCCACTGTGTCAATCTCTCGCTGCCTCACATTGTGCTTTTTCTGTTTATCTATCTGACCCTGTGAATTCTCAGTGTATCAGTCTCAAAATGTCTCCCCCCTGTGTCTCTATTACATGTATTCCCTCCGTCAAACTTCTACTGTGTTCTTCCAGTGTGTCAGTTGCTCACTGTGTTCCCTGCTGTGTCAATCTCTCACTGTGTTCCCTCAGTGTGTCAGTCTCTCACTGTGTTTCCCTGGTGTGTCCGTCTCTGACTGTTTTCTCCCAGTGTGTTAATTTCACAGTTAGTTCCCTATTTGTGTTGCTTTCACAGTGTGTTCCCCTGTTGTGTCAGACTTTCACTTCTTTCTTCCAGTATGTCAGTATCTCACTGTGTTCCCCCAGCGCATCAGTCTCACTATGTGCTCTCCCAGTGTGTCAGTCTCTCACTGTGTTCCCCCAGCGCGCCAGTCTTCACTATGTGCTCTCCCAGTGTGACAGTCTCTCACTGTGTTCCCCCTGTGTTTCAGTCTCACAGTGTACTCTCCCAGTGTGACAGTCTCTCACTGTTTTCTCCCAGTGTGTTAGCCTTGGTTAGTTCCCTATTTGTGTTGCTTTCACACTGTGTTCTCCCAGCATGTCAGTCCATCACTTTTTTCTTCCAGTGTGTCAGTCTCTCACTGTGTTCCTCCAGTTCGTCAGTCTCATACTATTTTCTCCCAGCGTGTCAGTCTCACGGGATGTTCCATCAGTGTATCAGTTTCTTACTGTGTTCCTCTGATGTGTCAGTCTCATATTGTGCTCTCCCCGTGTGTCAGTCTCTCACTCTGTTCCCCCGGGTGTGTCCATCTCACACTGTGTTCCCAAGGTGTGTCAGTCTCACAGAGTGTTCCCTCAGTATGTCGGTCTTACACTGTGTTCTCCCACTGTATCAGTCTCACAGTGTATTTTCCCACTGTGTCAGCCTCACAGTGTGTTCGCTCAGTGTGTCAGCCTCTCACAGGGTTCTCCCACTGTGCCAGTCTCACACTGTGTCTCCCATTGTGTCACTCTCTTACTGTGTTCTCTTGTGTGTCAGTCTCACACTGTGTTCCCTGGTGTGTCAGTCTCTCACTGTGTTCCCCAGTGTGTCAGTCTCACACTGTGTTTGCCGGTGTGTCAGTCTCACACTGTGTTCCCCGGTGTGTCGGTCTCACATTGTGTTCCCCAGTGTGTAGGTCTCACACTGTGTTCCCCAGTGTGTCAGTCTCTCACTGTGTTCCTCAGTGTATCATGTCACACACTGTGTTCCTTGGTGTGTCAGTCTCAGACTGTGTTCCCCGGTGTGTCAGTCTCACACTGTGTTCCCCGGTGTGTCAGTCTCACACTGTGTTCCCCGGTGTGTCAGTCTCACACTGTGTTCTCCGGTGTGTCAGTCTCTCACTGTGTTCCCTGGTGTGTCAGTCTCACACTGTGTTTGCCGGTCTGTCAGTCTCTCACTGTGTTCCCTGGTGTGTCAGTGCCACACTGTGTTCCCCGGCGTGTCAGTCTCTCATTGTTTTCCCATGTGTGTCAGTCTCTCACTGTGTTCCCCCGGTGTGTCAGTCTCTCATTGTGTTCCCCAGTGTGTCAGTCTCACACTGTGTTCCCCCAGTGTGTCAGTCTCTCACTGTGTACCCCTGGTGTGTCAGTCTCTCACTGTGTTCCCTGGTGAGTCAGTGTCTCACTGTGTTCCCTGGAGTGTCATTCTCACACTGTGTTCCCTGGTGTGTCAGTCTCACTGTGTTCCCCTAGTGTGTCAGTCTCACAGTGTTCCCCCAGCGTGTCAGTCTCTCACTGTGTTCCCCCAGTGTGTCAGTCTCTCACTGTGTTGCCTGGTGTGTCAGTCTCACAGTGTTCCCCCAGTGTGTCAGTCTCTCACTGTGTTCCCCCAGTGTGTCAGTGTCTCACTGTGTTCCCTGGTGTGTCAGTCTCACTGTGTCTCCCCGGTGTGTCAGTCTCACACTCTGTTCCTTGGCGTGTCAGTCTCTTACTGTTTTCCCTGGTGTGTCAGACTCTCACTGTGTTCCCTGGTGTGTCAGTCTCACTGTGTTCCCCTATTGTGTCAGTCTCACAGTGTTCCCCCAGGGTGTCAGTCTCTCATTGTGTTCCCCCAGTGTGTCAGTCTCTCATTGTGTTCCCTGGTGTGTCATTCTCACACTGTGTTCCCCGGTGTGTCAGACTCACACTGTTTTCCCTGGTTGTCAGTCTCACACTGTGTTTGCCGGTGTGTCAGTCTCACACTGTGTTCCCCGATGTGTCAGTCTCACACTGTGTTCCCCGGTGTGTCAGTCTCACACCGTGATCCCCGGTGTGTCAGTCTCACACTGTGTTCTCCCGGTGTGTCAGTCTCTCACTGTGTTCTCTCAGTTTGTCAGTCTTTCACTGTGTTCCTCCATTGTATCAGTCTCTCCCTGTGTTCCCCCAGTGTGTCAGTCTCTCACTGTGTTCCCCAGTGTGTCAGTCTTTCACTGGTTTCCCCGGTGTGTCAGTCTCTCACTGGGTTCCCCGGTGTGTCAGTCTCTCACTCTGTTCTCCCAGTTTGTTAGTCTCTCACTGTGTTTTGCCAGTGTGTCAGTCTCTCACTGTGTTCTCTCAGTTTGTCAGTCTTTCACTGTGTTCCTCCATTGTATCAGTCTCTCCCTGTGTTCCCCCAGTGTGTCAGTCTCTCACTGTGTTCCCCCAGTGTGTCAGTCTCTCACTCTGTTCCCCCAGTGTATCAGTCATACACTGTGTTCCCCCAGTGTGTCAGTCTCTCACTGTGTTCCCCCAGTGTGTCAGTCTCTCACTGTGTTCCCCCCATGTTTCAGTCTCACAATGTGCTCTCCCAGTGTGACAGTCTCTCACTGTGTTCCCCACATGTTTCAGTCTCACAGTGTGCTCTCCCAGTGTGACAGTCTCTCACTGTTTTCTCCCAGTGTGTTAGCCTCAGCTAGTTCCCTATTTGTGTTGCTCTCACACTGTGTTCTCCCAGCATGTCAGTCTATCACTTTTTTCTTCCAGTATGTCAGTCTCTCACTGTGTTCCTCCAGTTCGTCAGTCTCATACTGTTTTCTCCCAGCGTGTCAGTGTCACAGGGTGTTCCATCAGTGTATTAGTTTCTCACTGTGTTCCTCTGATGTGTCAGTCTCATATTGTGCTCTCCCCGTGTGTCAGTCTCTCACTCTGTTCCCCCGGGTGTGTCCATCTCTCACTGTGTTCTCCCAGTGTGCCAGTCTCACACTGTGTTCCCAAGGTGTGTCAGTCTCACAGTGTGTTTCCCCAGTGTATCAGTCTCTCACTCTGTTTTCCCACTGTGTCAGTCTCTCACTCTGTTCCCCCAGTGTATCAGTCACACACTGTGTTCTCCCAGTGTGTCAGTCTCTAACAGTGTTCCCTCAGTGTGTCAGTCTCTCAGTGTGTTCTCCCACTGTGTCAATCTCTCGCTGCCTCACATTGTGCTTTTTCTGTTTATCTATCTGACCCTGTGAATTCTCAGTGTATCAGTCTCAAAATGTCTCCCCCCTGTGTCTCTATTACATGTATTCCCTCCGTCAAACTTCTACTGTGTTCTTCCAGTGTGTCAGTTGCTCACTGTGTTCCCTGCTGTGTCAATCTCTCACTGTGTTCCCTCAGTGTGTCAGTCTCTCACTGTGTTTCCCTGGTGTGTCCGTCTCTGACTGTTTTCTCCCAGTGTGTTAATTTCACAGTTAGTTCCCTATTTGTGTTGCTTTCACAGTGTGTTCCCCTGTTGTGTCAGACTTTCACTTCTTTCTTCCAGTATGTCAGTATCTCACTGTGTTCCCCCAGCGCATCAGTCTCACTATGTGCTCTCCCAGTGTGTCAGTATCTCACTGTGTTCCCCCAGCGCGCCAGTCTTCACTATGTGCTCTGCCAGTGTGTCAGTCTCTCACTGTGTTCCCCCCGTGTGTCAGTCTCACAGTGTGCTCTCCCAGTGTGACAGTCTCTCACTGTGTTCCCCCTGTGTTTCAGTCTCACAGTGTACTCTCCCAGTGTGACAGTCTCTCACTGTTTTCTCCCAGTGTGTTAGCCTTGGTTAGTTCCCTATTTGTGTTGCTTTCACACTGTGTTCTCCCAGCATGTCAGTCCATCACTTTTTTCTTCCAGTGTGTCAGTCTCTCACTGTGTTCCTCCAGTTCGTCAGTCTCATACTATTTTCTCCCAGCGTGTCAGTCTCACGGGATGTTCCATCAGTGTATCAGTTTCTTACTGTGTTCCTCTGATGTGTCAGTCTCATATTGTGCTCTCCCCGTGTGTCAGTCTCTCACTCTGTTCCCCCGGGTGTGTCCATCTCACACTGTGTTCCCAAGGTGTGTCAGTCTCACAGAGTGTTCCCTCAGTATGTCGGTCTTACACTGTGTTCTCCCACTGTATCAGTCTCACAGTGTATTTTCCCACTGTGTCAGCCTCACAGTGTGTTCGCTCAGTGTGTCAGCCTCTCACAGGGTTCTCCCACTGTGCCAGTCTCACACTGTGTCTCCCATTGTGTCACTCTCTTACTGTGTTCTCTTGTGTGTCAGTCTCACACTGTGTTCCCTGGTGTGTCAGTCTCTCACTGTGTTCCCCAGTGTGTCAGTCTCACACTGTGTTTGCCGGTGTGTCAGTCTCACACTGTGTTCCCCGGTGTGTCGGTCTCACATTGTGTTCCCCAGTGTGTAGGTCTCACACTGTGTTCCCCAGTGTGTCAGTCTCTCACTGTGTTCCTCAGTGTATCATGTCACACACTGTGTTCCTTGGTGTGTCAGTCTCAGACTGTGTTCCCCGGTGTGTCAGTCTCACACTGTGTTCCCCGGTGTGTCAGTCTCACACTGTGTTCCCCGGTGTGTCAGTCTCACACTGTGTTCCCTGGTGTGTCAGTCTCACACTGTGTTTGCCGGTCTGTCAGTCTCTCACTGTGTTCCCTGGTGTGTCAGTGCCACACTGTGTTCCCCGGCGTGTCAGTCTCTCATTGTTTTCCCATGTGTGTCAGTCTCTCACTGTGTTCCCCCGTGTGTCAGTCTCTCATTGTGTTCCCCAGTGTGTCAGTCTCACACTGTGTTCCCCCAGTGTGTCAGTCTCTCACTGTGTACCCCTGGTGTGTCAGTCTCTCACTGTGTTCCCTGGTGAGTCAGTGTCTCACTGTGTTCCCTGGAGTGTCATTCTCACACTGTGTTCCCTGGTGTGTCAGTCTCACTGTGTTCCCCTAGTGTGTCAGTCTCACAGTGTTCCCCCAGCGTGTCAGTCTCTCACTGTGTTCCCCCAGTGTGTCAGTCTCTCACTGTGTTGCCTGGTGTGTCAGTCTCACAGTGTTCCCCCAGTGTGTCAGTCTCTCACTGTGTTCCCCCAGTGTGTCAGTGTCTCACTGTGTTCCCTGGTGTGTCAGTCTCACTGTGTCTCCCCGGTGTGTCAGTCTCACACTCTGTTCCTTGGCGTGTCAGTCTCTTACTGTTTTCCCTGGTGTGTCAGACTCTCACTGTGTTCCCTGGTGTGTCAGTCTCACTGTGTTCCCCTATTGTGTCAGTCTCACAGTGTTCCCCCAGGGTGTCAGTCTCTCATTGTGTTCCCCCAGTGTGTCAGTCTCTCATTGTGTTCCCTGGTGTGTCATTCTCACACTGTGTTCCCCGGTGTGTCAGACTCACACTGTTTTCCCTGGTTGTCAGTCTCACACTGTGTTTGCCGGTGTGTCAGTCTCACACTGTGTTCCCCGATGTGTCAGTCTCACACTGTGTTCCCCGGTGTGTCAGTCTCACACCGTGATCCCCGGTGTGTCAGTCTCACACTGTGTTCTCCCGGTGTGTCAGTCTCTCACTGTGTTCTCTCAGTTTGTCAGTCTTTCACTGTGTTCCTCCATTGTATCAGTCTCTCCCTGTGTTCCCCCAGTGTGTCAGTCTCTCACTGTGTTCCCCAGTGTGTCAGTCTTTCACTGGTTTCCCCGGTGTGTCAGTCTCTCACTGGGTTCCCCGGTGTGTCAGTCTCTCACTCTGTTCTCCCAGTTTGTTAGTCTCTCACTGTGTTTTGCCAGTGTGTCAGTCTCTCACTGTGTTCTCTCAGTTTGTCAGTCTTTCACTGTGTTCCTCCATTGTATCAGTCTCTCCCTGTGTTCCCCCAGTGTGTCAGTCTCTCACTGTGTTCCCCCAGTGTGTCAGTCTCTCACTCTGTTCCCCCAGTGTATCAGTCATACACTGTGTTCCCCCAGTGTGTCAGTCTCTCACTGTGTTCCCCCAGTGTGTCAGTCTCTCACTGTGTTCCCCCCATGTTTCAGTCTCACAATGTGCTCTCCCAGTGTGACAGTCTCTCACTGTGTTCCCCACATGTTTCAGTCTCACAGTGTGCTCTCCCAGTGTGACAGTCTCTCACTGTTTTCTCCCAGTGTGTTAGCCTCAGCTAGTTCCCTATTTGTGTTGCTCTCACACTGTGTTCTCCCAGCATGTCAGTCTATCACTTTTTTCTTCCAGTATGTCAGTCTCTCACTGTGTTCCTCCAGTTCGTCAGTCTCATACTGTTTTCTCCCAGCGTGTCAGTGTCACAGGGTGTTCCATCAGTGTATTAGTTTCTCACTGTGTTCCTCTGATGTGTCAGTCTCATATTGTGCTCTCCCCGTGTGTCAGTCTCTCACTCTGTTCCCCCGGGTGTGTCCATCTCTCACTGTGTTCTCCCAGTGTGCCAGTCTCACACTGTGTTCCCAAGGTGTGTCAGTCTCACAGTGTGTTTCCCCAGTGTATCAGTCTCTCACTGTGTTTTCCCACTGTGTCAGTCTCTCACTCTGTTCCCCCAGTGTATCAGTCACACACTGTGTTCTCCCAGTGTGTCAGTCTCTAACAGTGTTCCCTCAGTGTGTCAGTCTCTCAGTGTGTTCTCCCACTGTGTCAATCTCTCGCTGCCTCACATTGTGCTTTTTCTGTTTATCTATCTGACCCTGTGAATTCTCAGTGTATCAGTCTCAAAATGTCTCCCCCCTGTGTCTCTATTACATGTATTCCCTCCGTCAAACTTCTACTGTGTTCTTCCAGTGTGTCAGTTGCTCACTGTGTTCCCTGCTGTGTCAATCTCTCACTGTGTTCCCTCAGTGTGTCAGTCTCTCACTGTGTTTCCCTGGTGTGTCCGTCTCTGACTGTTTTCTCCCAGTGTGTTAATTTCACAGTTAGTTCCCTATTTGTGTTGCTTTCACAGTGTGTTCCCCTGTTGTGTCAGACTTTCACTTCTTTCTTCCAGTATGTCAGTATCTCACTGTGTTCCCCCAGCGCATCAGTCTCACTATGTGCTCTCCCAGTGTGTCAGTATCTCACTGTGTTCCCCCAGCGCGCCAGTCTTCACTATGTGCTCTGCCAGTGTGTCAGTCTCTCACTGTGTTCCCCCCGTGTGTCAGTCTCACAGTGTGCTCTCCCAGTGTGACAGTCTCTCACTGTGTTCCCCCTGTGTTTCAGTCTCACAGTGTACTCTCCCAGTGTGACAGTCTCTCACTGTTTTCTCCCAGTGTGTTAGCCTTGGTTAGTTCCCTATTTGTGTTGCTTTCACACTGTGTTCTCCCAGCATGTCAGTCCATCACTTTTTTCTTCCAGTGTGTCAGTCTCTCACTGTGTTCCTCCAGTTCGTCAGTCTCATACTATTTTCTCCCAGCGTGTCAGTCTCACGGGATGTTCCATCAGTGTATCAGTTTCTTACTGTGTTCCTCTGATGTGTCAGTCTCATATTGTGCTCTCCCCGTGTGTCAGTCTCTCACTCTGTTCCCCCGGGTGTGTCCATCTCACACTGTGTTCCCAAGGTGTGTCAGTCTCACAGAGTGTTCCCTCAGTATGTCGGTCTTACACTGTGTTCTCCCACTGTATCAGTCTCACAGTGTATTTTCCCACTGTGTCAGCCTCACAGTGTGTTCGCTCAGTGTGTCAGCCTCTCACAGGGTTCTCCCACTGTGCCAGTCTCACACTGTGTCTCCCATTGTGTCACTCTCTTACTGTGTTCTCTTGTGTGTCAGTCTCACACTGTGTTCCCTGGTGTGTCAGTCTCTCACTGTGTTCCCCAGTGTGTCAGTCTCACACTGTGTTTGCCGGTGTGTCAGTCTCACACTGTGTTCCCCGGTGTGTCGGTCTCACATTGTGTTCCCCAGTGTGTAGGTCTCACACTGTGTTCCCCAGTGTGTCAGTCTCTCACTGTGTTCCTCAGTGTATCATGTCACACACTGTGTTCCTTGGTGTGTCAGTCTCAGACTGTGTTCCCCGGTGTGTCAGTCTCACACTGTGTTCCCCGGTGTGTCAGTCTCACACTGTGTTCCCCGGTGTGTCAGTCTCACACTGTGTTCTCCGGTGTGTCAGTCTCTCACTGTGTTCCCTGGTGTGTCAGTCTCACACTGTGTTTGCCGGTCTGTCAGTCTCTCACTGTGTTCCCTGGTGTGTCAGTGCCACACTGTGTTCCCCGGCGTGTCAGTCTCTCATTGTTTTCCCATGTGTGTCAGTCTCTCACTGTGTTCCCCCGGTGTGTCAGTCTCTCATTGTGTTCCCCAGTGTGTCAGTCTCACACTGTGTTCCCCCAGTGTGTCAGTCTCTCACTGTGTACCCCTGGTGTGTCAGTCTCTCACTGTGTTCCCTGGTGAGTCAGTGTCTCACTGTGTTCCCTGGAGTGTCATTCTCACACTGTGTTCCCTGGTGTGTCAGTCTCACTGTGTTCCCCTAGTGTGTCAGTCTCACAGTGTTCCCCCAGCGTGTCAGTCTCTCACTGTGTTCCCCCAGTGTGTCAGTCTCTCACTGTGTTGCCTGGTGTGTCAGTCTCACAGTGTTCCCCCAGTGTGTCAGTCTCTCACTGTGTTCCCCCAGTGTGTCAGTGTCTCACTGTGTTCCCTGGTGTGTCAGTCTCACTGTGTCTCCCCGGTGTGTCAGTCTCACACTCTGTTCCTTGGCGTGTCAGTCTCTTACTGTTTTCCCTGGTGTGTCAGACTCTCACTGTGTTCCCTGGTGTGTCAGTCTCACTGTGTTCCCCTAGTGTGTCAGTCTCACAGTGTTCCCCCAGGGTGTCAGTCTCTCATTGTGTTCCCCCAGTGTGTCAGTCTCTCATTGTGTTCCCTGGTGTGTCATTCTCACACTGTGTTCCCCGGTGTGTCAGACTCACACTGTTTTCCCTGGTTGTCAGTCTCACACTGTGTTTGCCGGTGTGTCAGTCTCACACTGTGTTCCC
Organism: Isurus oxyrinchus; assembly: GCA_026770705.1. Lineage (NCBI taxonomy): Eukaryota > Metazoa > Chordata > Chondrichthyes > Lamniformes > Lamnidae > Isurus > Isurus oxyrinchus. The sequence goes on from JANJGN010003961.1 coordinate 37,287, forward strand.
CGGTGTGTCAATCTCACATTGTGTTCCCCAGTGTGTAGGTCTCACACTGTGTTCCCCCGGTGTGTCAGTCTCACACTGTGTTCCCCAGTGTATCATGTCACACACTGTGTTCCCCGGTGTGTCAGGCTCTCACTGTGTTCTCCCACTGTGCCAGTCTCACACTGTGTCTCCCATTGTGTCACTCTCTTACTGTGTTCTCTTGTGTGTCAGTCTCACACTGTGTTCCCTGGTGTGTCAGTCTCTCACTGTGTTCCCCCAGTGTGTCAGTGTCTCACTGTGTTCCCTGGTGTTTCAGTCTCACACTGTGTTCTCCGGTGTGTCAGTCTCACTGTGTTCCCCAGTGTGTTAGTCTCACACTGTGTTCCCTGGTGTGTCAGTTGCTCACTGTGTTCCCTGGTGTGTCAGTCTCACACTGTGTTCCCCTGTGTGTCAGTCTCACTGTGTCTCCTCGGTGTGTCAGTCTTACACTCTGTTCCCTGGCGTGTCAGTCTCTCACTGTTTTCCCTGGTGTGTCAGACTCACACTGTTTTCCCCCCAGTGTGTCAGTCTCACACTGTGTTCTCCCGGTGTGTCAGTCTCACTGTGTTCCCCAGTGTGTTAGTCTCACACTGTGTTCCCTGGTGTGTCAGTTGCTCACTGTGTTCCCTGGTGTGTCAGTCTCACACTGTGTTCCCCTGTGTGTCAGTCTCACTGTGTCTCCTCGGTGTGTCAGTCTCACACTGTGTTCCCCCGTGTGTCGGTCTCACATTGTGTTCCCCAGTGTGTAGGTCTCACACTGTGTTCCCCAGTGTGTCAGTCTCTCACTGTGTTCCTCAGTGTATCATGTCACACACTGTGTTCCTTGGTGTGTCAGTCTCAGACTGTGTTCCCCGGTGTGTCAGTCTCACACTGTGTTCCCCGGTGTGTCAGTCTCACACTGTGTTCCCCGGTGTGTCAGTCTCACACTGTGTTCTCCGGTGTGTCAGTCTCTCACTGTGTTCCCTGGTGTGTCAGTCTCACACTGTGTTTGCCGGTCTGTCAGTCTCTCACTGTGTTCCCTGGTGT
>JANJGN010003962.1:10000-15000 GCA_026770705.1 Isurus oxyrinchus
TCGGTGTTGGGTGGAGAGGCTGTTTTGTTAGGGAAGGCTGGGGGCTGGAAGAGGGTTGATGTTGGTGGCGTTGCAAGAGTGTGCCGGCGCGGGAATGGTGGCGAAGGCGGCGGATTGGTAGCCGGGATTGTGAGTGTTGGTGTTGGGGTCGGGGATGGGGTTTGGGTAAGTTTCAGGGGGTTAGGGGTTAGGGTACGGGTTAGGGTTAGGGGTTAGGCTTCGGGTTGCGGCAAATGGTTAACTGGTTACTAGGCAGGGTAGCCGACCGTTAATCCGGCTCTCCGGCCCGCTTATAAGGGTGCACTAAGATGCAGAGCACACCAGCTGGTCCACGTGCGATGTAAAAAGCGGGCAACCAGTTAGCAGACACGGCAGCCGGCAGGTAATTTAGGCCGCCCGCCCGCCCGCCCGCCCGCCCGGTAGTACGGCTGCATGTAGCTGCAGAGCAGCCAAGCGGCTGCTGAGAGTAAGTACTGAAGGGGAAATGGTTAACCGGTTAGCAGGCAGGGCAGCCGGCCGGTAATCGGAGCCGTCCACGCGGTACTATGGCTGCCGTTAGCTGCAGAACAGCCCAGCCGCTGCTGAGAGTGGGTAATGAAGGGGAAATGGTGAACCAGACAACAGGCAGCGCAGCCGACCGTTAATTACAGCCTCCCGCCGGGTAATACGGGTGCAGTAAACTGCAGAAGACGCCAGCAGGTCCAGGGAATGTGTCCAGGACGTGGAAATGGTTAACCGGTCAGCAGGAAGGTCAGCCGGCCGGTAGTACGGGTGCAGTCAGCAGCCGGCATCCCGAGCAGCTGAAAAGTCTTAAGCGCGGAATGGGGAAATCATTAACCTGTCAGCAAGCCGGCAGGGAAAGGGTGAAACGGCTTAAAATATCGAGGCGGCAAGGAAGAAATGGCAACCGGGGGCGGGGCGGATTCACAGTCACCACGTGAGAGGGGCGGTGCCTGGAGGCCGGGCAGGCGGTTGGCCGAAGGCCCGATACTCCGGGTGCTGTCAGCATTTCGCTTGCCGAGCTGCTCTAAAGTCGAGGTGCAGAACGGCGAAATCATTAACCGGCAAGCGGATGCATGGCAGCGGGCAGGGAAGGGTCAAAACGGCCTGAAATACCGGAGCGGCGGGCCAAGATGGCTGCCGGGGGGCGTATTCAGCGGTCGCACGTGACGGGGCGGTGCCCGGAGGCCGAGCCGCGCAAGCGCGATTTAAAGCGAGCAAAGTCCGAGCAGGAGCGATATCGTTGGCCATTCAGCCGGTTCGAGCCTGGTGGCCGAGGCGGGGAGGGTGGAACCGGGGAAAGGCTGGGTGTTCGGTGTCCGCCCGGGTGGTCCGGAGTTTTATTCGGGTTAGGGTTAGCGGTTAGGCTTAGGGCTGGGGTTAGGGTTGGGGCGTTAGGGTTAGGGGAAGTGTCAGGGGTAGGGGTAGGGTTAGAGTTAGGGGCTTGGCTTGGTGTTCGTGTCGGGGAAGGGGACAAGGCTAGTTTATTGTTGGCTCGGGGTTCGGGTTAGGGTTAGCGGTTAGGCTTAGGGCTGGGGTTAGGTTTGCGGCAAATGGTTTACCGGTTAGCAGGCAGGGTAGCCGGCCATTATTCAGGGCTTTCGGCATGGTAGTAAAGGTGCGCTGAGCTGCACAACACAGCCGCTGGTCCACGGGATATGTACAGCACAGGGGAACCTGTGAACCAGTTAGCAGACAAGGCAGCCGACCGGTAATTATAGCCTCCCGCCGGGTAATAGAGGCGCAGTCAGCTGCAGAACACACCAGCAGGTCCAAGGACTAAGTACAGAATGAGGACACGGGCAGCCGGTCAGCAGGCAGGGCTGCCGGCCGGTAATTACAGCCTCCCGCCCGGTCATAGGGGTGCAGTTAGCTGCAGAACACACCAGCAGGTCCAAGGACTAAGTACAGAATGAGGACACGGGCAGCCGGTCAGCAGGCAGGGCTGCCGGCCGGTAATTACAGCCTCCCGCCCGGTCATAGGGGTGCAGTTAGCTGCAGAACACACCAGCAGGTCCAAGGACTAAGTACAGAATGAGGACACGGGCAGCCGGTCAGCAGGCAGGGATGCCGGCCTGCCATAGGGGTGCAGTTAGCTGCACAACACACCAGCAGGTCCAAGGACTAAGGACAGAATGGGGACACGGGCAGCCAGTTAGCAGGCAGGGCTGCCGGCCGGTAATTACAGCCTCCCGCCCGGTCATAGGGGTGCAGTTAACTGCAGAACACACCAGCAGGTCCAGGGACTCAGTACCAAACGGGGAATCGGTTAAGCGGTTACCTGGCAGGGCAGCCGACCAGTAATCATAGCCTCCCGCCCGGTCGTAGGGGTGCAGTTAGCTGCAGAACACACCAGCAGGTCCAGGGAATGTGTGCAGGACGGGGAAATGCTTAACGGGTTAGCAGGCCGGGCAGCCGGCCGGTAGTTGGAGCCGCCCGCCCGGTCGTACGGGAGCCGTCATCAGCCGGCATCCCGAGCAGCTGAAAAGTCTAAGCGCAGAATGGGGACATGGTGAACCAGTCAGCCAGCGGGCAGGGAAGGGTCGAAACGGCCTGAAATACCGGGCCGGCGGGCCAAGATGGCTGCCGGGGGGCGTATTCAGGGCCCCCACGTGAGGGGCCGGGGCTGGGGGCCGAGCCGGGCAAGCGCGGTTGAGAAACAGCCGAGTCCGAGCAGGGGGAAATCATTAACCGGTGATCCGGTTCGACCCCCCCCGGTGGCCGAGGCGGGGAGGGTCGACCCGGGGAAAGGTTGGGTGTTCGGTGTCCCTCAGGGCGGTCCCGAGCGCGTCCTAAAATAATCCGGGCTCCTGGGCCCTTTTTTGAAAAAGAACCGGTCGGGGAGCGGGTGCAATCCGGAAGGCCTGGCGGGGCTTCGGTGCCTCTTCCTCGGTATGACTACCGGAGGGTCGTCGGCCTGAATGACGGTTGCATTTGCTGGCTGTGGAGGTTGGCGGGCTATCTGCAGAATAGGAGGAGGTGGCAAATCGAGAATGGGTCGACTTCGCCAAGTGCCTTCTCGAGCCTCCAGGTCTGCAGGGACCGACCCAGGCTGCCGCCAAACCGACCGGGAGGCCCCGCCGTCGGCCATTTTTGGTCATTTTCGGCATTTTTCGCCTCTTTCGGCCGGTCAAGAAAAGCGGCGGCCTGACACCCGGGCGTGCACGGGGAAGGCTCCCCCTCGCCGGGAGGACCGGAGTTTGCCCCGGAAACCTCCGGAAGCCGGCCGGGAAGGCGGCTTCGGCCCGATGCACCTCCGGCTGCGTCCGAAGGCCGGGGGAAGTGGCCCCTGGGCCCGTGTGAGGGAAATCCGTGCCAAGACGGAAGTCCATGAGGTCGGATCCGAAGCTTCTGCCGGGCCCCCGGTGGAGGCATTCCCGCTAGGCGGGGCGAATCGGCCCGGCCACGGGGCGGGTTGCAATTGTTGGAGGGGGGCTGCCGGAGCTAGATAATGATTTCCCCTCGGTTCTCCCGATGGGGAAACGGCGAAAGGAGGTGTCGCGGGCTTTCGAGGCCTCCTCGGCGGCTGGACTACCGACCGACATCTCGGCTGCATTTGCTGGCTGGGGGGGTTGGCGGGGTATCTGCAGAATGGTAGGAGGTGGCAAGTCGAGAATCGGTCGACAGCTCCGAGTGCCGTCTCGAGCCTCCAGGTCCGCAGGGACCGATCCAGGCTGCCGCCTAACCGACCAGGAGGCCCCGCCGTCGGCCATTTTTGTCCATTTTCGGCATTTTTTACCGTCTTTCGGTCGGTCACGGAAAGCGGCGACCGGAAGCCCGGGCGTGCCCGGGGACGGCTCCCACTGGCCCCGGGGACCGGATTTGCCCCGGTCGGAGCCCCGGAAACGCACCCGAAGCCGGCCGGAGAAGGCGGCTAAGGGCAATGCACCTCGGATTGAATTTGCGCACCGGGGAAAGTGGCCTCGGGGCCCGCGAGGTGTGACGGTGTGCCTTCGGTAAGCTTCTGGAGAAATGGGTAACCAATGCACCTCGGACTGAATGTGCAGGACGTGCAACGGGGCCTCCGGGTCCGCGAGATATCGCAGGTTGGCCTCGGTAAGCCTCTGGAGAAATGGCTAACCAATGGGACAGTGGCCCTGAGAAATCATTAACCATTTGGACTTCGTCTCTGGCAGAGAGGCAAGTGTGGTGCAGAAATCATTAACCATTTGGACTTCGTCTCTGGCACAGAGGCAAGTGCAGTGGAGAAATCATGAACCATTTGGACTTAGTCTCTGGCAGCGAGGCAAGTGTGGTGCAGAAATCATTAACCATTTGGACTTAGTCTCTGGCAGCGAGGCAAGTGTGGCGGAGAAATCATTAACCGTTTGGACTTCGTCTCTGGCAGAGAGGCAAGTGTGGTGCAGAAATCATTAACCATTTGGACTTCGTCTCTGGCACAGAGGCAAGTGCAGTGGAGAAATCATTAACCATTTGGACTTAGTCTCTGGCAGCGAGGCAAGTGTGGCGGAGAAATCATTAACCGTTTGGACTTCGTCTCTGGCAGAGAGGCAAGTGTGGTGCAGAAATCATTAACCATTTGGACTTAGTCTCTGGCAGCGAGGCAAGTGTGGCGGAGAAATCATTAACCGTTTGGACTTAGTCTCTGGCAGAGAGGCAAGTGTGGTGCAGAAATCATGAACCATTTGGACTTCGTCTCTGGCACAGAGGCAAGTGCAGTGGAGAAATCATTAACCATTTGGACTTAGTCTCTGGCAGCGAGGCAAGTGTGGTGCAGAAATCATTAACCATTTGGACTTCGTCTCTGGCACAGAGGCAAGTGCAGTGGAGAAATCATTAACCATTTGGACTTCGCCTCTGGCAGAGAGGCAAGTGTGGTGCAGAAATCATTAACCATTTGGACTTCGTCTCTGGCACAGAGGCAAGTGCAGTGGAGAAATCAGTAACCATTTGGACTTAGTCTCTGGCAGCGAGGCAAGTGTGGCGGAGAAATCATTAACCGTTTGGACTTCGTCTCTGGCAGAGAGGCAAGTGTGGTG
>JANJGN010003962.1:27500-32500 GCA_026770705.1 Isurus oxyrinchus
TGTGAGTGTTGGTGTTGGGGTCGGGGATGGGGTTTGGGTAAGTTTCAGGGGGTTAGGGGTTAGGGTACGGGTTAGGGTTAGGGGTTAGGCTTCGGGTTGCGGCAAATGGTTAACTGGTTACTAGGCAGGGTAGCCGACCGTTAATCCGGCTCTCCGGCCCGCTTATAAGGGTGCACTAAGATGCAGAGCACACCAGCTGGTCCACGTGCGATGTAAAAAGCGGGCAACCAGTTAGCAGACACGGCAGCCGGCAGGTAATTTAGGCCGCCCGCCCGCCCGCCCGCCCGCCCGGTAGTACGGCTGCATGTAGCTGCAGAGCAGCCAAGCGGCTGCTGAGAGTAAGTACTGAAGGGGAAATGGTTAACCGGTTAGCAGGCAGGGCAGCCGGCCGGTAATCGGAGCCGTCCACGCGGTACTATGGCTGCCGTTAGCTGCAGAACAGCCCAGCCGCTGCTGAGAGTGGGTAATGAAGGGGAAATGGTGAACCAGACAACAGGCAGCGCAGCCGACCGTTAATTACAGCCTCCCGCCGGGTAATACGGGTGCAGTAAACTGCAGAAGACGCCAGCAGGTCCAGGGAATGTGTCCAGGACGTGGAAATGGTTAACCGGTCAGCAGGAAGGTCAGCCGGCCGGTAGTACGGGTGCAGTCAGCAGCCGGCATCCCGAGCAGCTGAAAAGTCTTAAGCGCGGAATGGGGAAATCATTAACCTGTCAGCAAGCCGGCAGGGAAAGGGTGAAACGGCTTAAAATATCGAGGCGGCAAGGAAGAAATGGCAACCGGGGGCGGGGCGGATTCACAGTCACCACGTGAGAGGGGCGGTGCCTGGAGGCCGGGCAGGCGGTTGGCCGAAGGCCCGATACTCCGGGTGCTGTCAGCATTTCGCTTGCCGAGCTGCTCTAAAGTCGAGGTGCAGAACGGCGAAATCATTAACCGGCAAGCGGATGCATGGCAGCGGGCAGGGAAGGGTCAAAACGGCCTGAAATACCGGAGCGGCGGGCCAAGATGGCTGCCGGGGGGCGTATTCAGCGGTCGCACGTGACGGGGCGGTGCCCGGAGGCCGAGCCGCGCAAGCGCGATTTAAAGCGAGCAAAGTCCGAGCAGGAGCGATATCGTTGGCCATTCAGCCGGTTCGAGCCTGGTGGCCGAGGCGGGGAGGGTGGAACCGGGGAAAGGCTGGGTGTTCGGTGTCCGCCCGGGTGGTCCGGAGTTTTATTCGGGTTAGGGTTAGCGGTTAGGCTTAGGGCTGGGGTTAGGGTTGGGGCGTTAGGGTTAGGGGAAGTGTCAGGGGTAGGGGTAGGGTTAGAGTTAGGGGCTTGGCTTGGTGTTCGTGTCGGGGAAGGGGACAAGGCTAGTTTATTGTTGGCTCGGGGTTCGGGTTAGGGTTAGCGGTTAGGCTTAGGGCTGGGGTTAGGTTTGCGGCAAATGGTTTACCGGTTAGCAGGCAGGGTAGCCGGCCATTATTCAGGGCTTTCGGCATGGTAGTAAAGGTGCGCTGAGCTGCACAACACAGCCGCTGGTCCACGGGATATGTACAGCACAGGGGAACCTGTGAACCAGTTAGCAGACAAGGCAGCCGACCGGTAATTATAGCCTCCCGCCGGGTAATAGAGGCGCAGTCAGCTGCAGAACACACCAGCAGGTCCAAGGACTAAGTACAGAATGAGGACACGGGCAGCCGGTCAGCAGGCAGGGCTGCCGGCCGGTAATTACAGCCTCCCGCCCGGTCATAGGGGTGCAGTTAGCTGCAGAACACACCAGCAGGTCCAAGGACTAAGTACAGAATGAGGACACGGGCAGCCGGTCAGCAGGCAGGGCTGCCGGCCGGTAATTACAGCCTCCCGCCCGGTCATAGGGGTGCAGTTAGCTGCAGAACACACCAGCAGGTCCAAGGACTAAGTACAGAATGAGGACACGGGCAGCCGGTCAGCAGGCAGGGATGCCGGCCTGCCATAGGGGTGCAGTTAGCTGCACAACACACCAGCAGGTCCAAGGACTAAGGACAGAATGGGGACACGGGCAGCCAGTTAGCAGGCAGGGCTGCCGGCCGGTAATTACAGCCTCCCGCCCGGTCATAGGGGTGCAGTTAACTGCAGAACACACCAGCAGGTCCAGGGACTCAGTACCAAACGGGGAATCGGTTAAGCGGTTACCTGGCAGGGCAGCCGACCAGTAATCATAGCCTCCCGCCCGGTCGTAGGGGTGCAGTTAGCTGCAGAACACACCAGCAGGTCCAGGGAATGTGTGCAGGACGGGGAAATGCTTAACGGGTTAGCAGGCCGGGCAGCCGGCCGGTAGTTGGAGCCGCCCGCCCGGTCGTACGGGAGCCGTCATCAGCCGGCATCCCGAGCAGCTGAAAAGTCTAAGCGCAGAATGGGGACATGGTGAACCAGTCAGCCAGCGGGCAGGGAAGGGTCGAAACGGCCTGAAATACCGGGCCGGCGGGCCAAGATGGCTGCCGGGGGGCGTATTCAGGGCCCCCACGTGAGGGGCCGGGGCTGGGGGCCGAGCCGGGCAAGCGCGGTTGAGAAACAGCCGAGTCCGAGCAGGGGGAAATCATTAACCGGTGATCCGGTTCGACCCCCCCCGGTGGCCGAGGCGGGGAGGGTCGACCCGGGGAAAGGTTGGGTGTTCGGTGTCCCTCAGGGCGGTCCCGAGCGCGTCCTAAAATAATCCGGGCTCCTGGGCCCTTTTTTGAAAAAGAACCGGTCGGGGAGCGGGTGCAATCCGGAAGGCCTGGCGGGGCTTCGGTGCCTCTTCCTCGGTATGACTACCGGAGGGTCGTCGGCCTGAATGACGGTTGCATTTGCTGGCTGTGGAGGTTGGCGGGCTATCTGCAGAATAGGAGGAGGTGGCAAATCGAGAATGGGTCGACTTCGCCAAGTGCCTTCTCGAGCCTCCAGGTCTGCAGGGACCGACCCAGGCTGCCGCCAAACCGACCGGGAGGCCCCGCCGTCGGCCATTTTTGGTCATTTTCGGCATTTTTCGCCTCTTTCGGCCGGTCAAGAAAAGCGGCGGCCTGACACCCGGGCGTGCACGGGGAAGGCTCCCCCTCGCCGGGAGGACCGGAGTTTGCCCCGGAAACCTCCGGAAGCCGGCCGGGAAGGCGGCTTCGGCCCGATGCACCTCCGGCTGCGTCCGAAGGCCGGGGGAAGTGGCCCCTGGGCCCGTGTGAGGGAAATCCGTGCCAAGACGGAAGTCCATGAGGTCGGATCCGAAGCTTCTGCCGGGCCCCCGGTGGAGGCATTCCCGCTAGGCGGGGCGAATCGGCCCGGCCACGGGGCGGGTTGCAATTGTTGGAGGGGGGCTGCCGGAGCTAGATAATGATTTCCCCTCGGTTCTCCCGATGGGGAAACGGCGAAAGGAGGTGTCGCGGGCTTTCGAGGCCTCCTCGGCGGCTGGACTACCGACCGACATCTCGGCTGCATTTGCTGGCTGGGGGGGTTGGCGGGGTATCTGCAGAATGGTAGGAGGTGGCAAGTCGAGAATCGGTCGACAGCTCCGAGTGCCGTCTCGAGCCTCCAGGTCCGCAGGGACCGATCCAGGCTGCCGCCTAACCGACCAGGAGGCCCCGCCGTCGGCCATTTTTGTCCATTTTCGGCATTTTTTACCGTCTTTCGGTCGGTCACGGAAAGCGGCGACCGGAAGCCCGGGCGTGCCCGGGGACGGCTCCCACTGGCCCCGGGGACCGGATTTGCCCCGGTCGGAGCCCCGGAAACGCACCCGAAGCCGGCCGGAGAAGGCGGCTAAGGGCAATGCACCTCGGATTGAATTTGCGCACCGGGGAAAGTGGCCTCGGGGCCCGCGAGGTGTGACGGTGTGCCTTCGGTAAGCTTCTGGAGAAATGGGTAACCAATGCACCTCGGACTGAATGTGCAGGACGTGCAACGGGGCCTCCGGGTCCGCGAGATATCGCAGGTTGGCCTCGGTAAGCCTCTGGAGAAATGGCTAACCAATGGGACAGTGGCCCTGAGAAATCATTAACCATTTGGACTTCGTCTCTGGCAGAGAGGCAAGTGTGGTGCAGAAATCATTAACCATTTGGACTTCGTCTCTGGCACAGAGGCAAGTGCAGTGGAGAAATCATGAACCATTTGGACTTAGTCTCTGGCAGCGAGGCAAGTGTGGTGCAGAAATCATTAACCATTTGGACTTAGTCTCTGGCAGCGAGGCAAGTGTGGCGGAGAAATCATTAACCGTTTGGACTTCGTCTCTGGCAGAGAGGCAAGTGTGGTGCAGAAATCATTAACCATTTGGACTTCGTCTCTGGCACAGAGGCAAGTGCAGTGGAGAAATCATTAACCATTTGGACTTAGTCTCTGGCAGCGAGGCAAGTGTGGCGGAGAAATCATTAACCGTTTGGACTTCGTCTCTGGCAGAGAGGCAAGTGTGGTGCAGAAATCATTAACCATTTGGACTTAGTCTCTGGCAGCGAGGCAAGTGTGGCGGAGAAATCATTAACCGTTTGGACTTAGTCTCTGGCAGAGAGGCAAGTGTGGTGCAGAAATCATGAACCATTTGGACTTCGTCTCTGGCACAGAGGCAAGTGCAGTGGAGAAATCATTAACCATTTGGACTTAGTCTCTGGCAGCGAGGCAAGTGTGGTGCAGAAATCATTAACCATTTGGACTTCGTCTCTGGCACAGAGGCAAGTGCAGTGGAGAAATCATTAACCATTTGGACTTCGCCTCTGGCAGAGAGGCAAGTGTGGTGCAGAAATCATTAACCATTTGGACTTCGTCTCTGGCACAGAGGCAAGTGCAGTGGAGAAATCAGTAACCATTTGGACTTAGTCTCTGGCAGCGAGGCAAGTGTGGCGGAGAAATCATTAACCGTTTGGACTTCGTCTCTGGCAGAGAGGCAAGTGTGGTGCAGAAATCATTAACCATTTGGACTTCGTCTCTGGCACAGAGGCAAGTGCAGTGGAGAAATCAGTAACCATTTGGACTTAGTCTCTGGCAGCGAGGCAAGTGTGGCGGAGAAATCATTAACCGTTTGGA
>JANJGN010003963.1:0-38314 GCA_026770705.1 Isurus oxyrinchus
GCCTTATTTGTTGGATGTTCAAGGCTAACCTGTTGGATTGAGATTTGTCTGTCTGCTTTAACCACCTGGTGCTAATCTGTACATTTTGCCCTTACCTCCTGGAATCATGCCTGGATTTTGCCTGTCATGACGGAAGTCCGCATCTCCAACAATTTGTTGCCTGGACATTAGCATTTGCTTTTTCATTCCTTTCGTAAGTGCTACCATGTTTGGGTCATAGATGATTGGCCTCCTCATCTGGAACTCTCGACAACTGACCTGACACGATGGATATCTATAAGCTTATACTCACAATAACGTGCTCTGCTTTCCTCCCAATATGCACTATCTTTACAATATTCTCCAACTTTCAGTAAGGATACTTTTGTTACGGCTACCAGTCAAGACGGTGTGCAAAATGTCCTGTTTAAAGACGCCGCAACATGAGTGCCAACAGCTTGTTCCCTTCAAAACGCTGTAAGTTCTACTTGTTGTGGTGACTTTTGACTGCAATAGCCAAGATGTCTGTTGTGAAATTGACGTGACTTTAAACAGGGTACTTCTTGTTGGTGTTGCTTTTCTGCACCTGAGCACATTTCACTGGAGATATTTTAACAGGCAGCTTTTCCACACAGCTTGCTTCACGAAAATGAGTGGAAGTGGTGAATTCTATTCATTCCCAATGACTGCCCATTGTTTCAGTGACTCACTTTTCTGGAATAACATGATCTTACACCTTACTTTTCCCTACAGTAAACAGCCAACCTATTGGTGTGAGATGTGTCTGCCTTCTTCATTTTGCCTCCTCATCCTGCAATGTTTTTTTTTCATTATAATTGCCTGTAAGAAGTACAGTCCAAAGCTCTAATCAAGCTAATTGTACTTTATTTCACTTATTCCACTTTCCTGAAGTCTGTGTTTGCCTTTGTGAGGACTGCTAGTTTCATATGAAATGTGCACTCTGAAGTCACTTCAACAGGGGTACTCAAAGCAGCTAGAAAACACAGTCTCTAAGTGCAGCTTGTTGTGGTGCCTTGATTGTCACATCATCATCACACATTACAGTTAAGTTTTTCTGTAATGCTGACTATGACTGGCAAACATGACTCTAATGGTCACGTTCCCTTTCTGATATTTGATAGTGCATTCTTGTTGGTGCGATATATACCTGACTTGGTTGAATTTCCATTTTCAAAATTTATCTGGCCACCAAGTTCTAAAACGACCTTTTTAGCAAAAGCATGGATTTAGCTTGTGCTGCATAGCTGGGATTAACACGTCAGGAACTGAAATCCGGGCAACACTGTATCAAAGACACTCATTTTTACCTATTCAAAGGTCACAGAATGATGTGTTAATTGCAGCATTTAAATCTTGAGTTTTGAAGCATTATAAAGGATTGGTGTTAAATGCAAGCAGTCACCTGCAGTCTGGAAGTGAAATGGAAGGAGGTGCAAAGAAAGAAATGTGCAGGAGATGTAAGTTGCAAGTTTGTGATCTTAACTTTGTAACATCATTGATTTTGCAGTTAATGAAGTCAGCAAAGTAGATTAAGCTTCTTTTTAGGGCTCAACATGTTTCATTGATAACATTTTGTCCGATTTAGTCTTGTCATTTCACAATACAGACAATTGTTGCCTGAACATTAGCATTTGCTTTTTCTTTGCTTTGGTAAGTGCTACCATGTTTGGGTCATAGATGTCTGGCTCTTGACTTGCAACCTTGTGAGTAACCTGCAACAGTTGACAACTGACATGTCACGTTGGATCTCTACACGGTGATGCTAAAAAGAATGTGCTCTCTTTTCATCCAACTTCAAGTTCTTTTGCCTGCCTTCATCACTTTTCAGGCACTTCTGTATCACTGAGCATCCAGGGCAGTCTCAGGACACCAGAACAGTAGTGAAACAGCATCTTGCCATCAAAACTCCTGTTGTTGTGAATTGTTATAGCACTGGTCAAATTTTGTATTGAGAAATTGACATGATTTTATACAATATACCTCCTGTTTAGTGCATTTAGGTGTATTTCTGAACCTGAACAGATTTCACTGCAGATATCTTAAGAGGCAGAAGGTGCGATGTGTTGTTTCAAAAGGGTCATAAATGTTCGGCCCTTCACGTGCAAACTTGTGAGTAAAGTGGAACTCTTGACAACTCACATGTCACGATGGATTTCAATGTCGTTATATTCATTGTAATGTGTTCTGCATTCTTCCCAAAAAAATCTGTCTTTCCGATTTATACCAACTTTCAGAAAGGATTCTTTCCTTTGGCCTATCAGTCAAGGTGCTGTGCAACCTATCCAGTCTAAAGACACCGCAACAAGAGTGCAAACAGCTTGTTCCCTTCAAAACCCTGTACGTTTTGCTTGTTGTGGGGACTTTTGATTGCAATAGCCTAGATCTCTGTTGTGAAACTGTTGCGACTTTACACTGTATTCCTCTTTTTTGTGTTGCTTTTCTGCATCTGAGCACATTTCGCAGGCAGCACTTCCAAAGAGCTTGCTTCAAATGATGAGTGGAATTGGTGACTTTTGTTCATTCTCAACCGCTGCCCATCGTTTTGGTGAACATCTTTTCTGTAATATCATGACCTTACATAACCACATCTTAATTTTCCCTACAAGATAACATCTAACCGACTGGTTTGAGAGTTGTCTGCCTTCTTAAAACACCTGTTGCAAATTTGTTCATTTTGCCTGTTGATCCTGCAATCTTTATTTCATTGTTGCCTGTTTTGACTGAAGGCCTAATCTCTAAATGCATTGTTTCTTCTTTATTTCACTGCCTTGAAGTCTGTCTTTAAATTTATCTCTGGTTTACAATGCATTTCTGCACCTGAACAGGTTTGACTGGGGATGTGTAAGAGGCACAAGGTGCTATGATTTGTTTGCGAAGGATGAGTTGATTTGGTTAATTTTGTTCATTCTTCACCATTACCCGTCTTTTTGTCTGACCATGTGTTCTGGAATAATATGAATTTACACAAACACATCTTTTCTGGGAATAACATGATCTTACAATAAGGCATTTTAATTTTGCCTGCAAGTTAGCATCTAGCCAGCTAGGGTCAGATTTGTTTGCCTTCTATAAGCACTCGTTGGGAAATTGTCCATTTTGCCTGTTCATCCTGCAATCTTTATTTTATTATTGCCTGTAATGACTGAAGCCCTAAGTTCTAAATGCACTTTTTCCTCTTCATTTCACAGTCCTGAAGTCTCTCCTTACCTGTATGCAAACTGGCACTTGCATGTGAGATGTGATATGTGAAGTCATCTCAACAGTGGTACCCACATGATCTTGAAAGAAAGAATCTAAAATGTTACCCTGTTTGGTGCATAGATGTCTGGCTCTTCATGTGCAATCTTGTTAGACATTAGCAAACCTTGACAACGGAGGTAACGTGATGGATCTCTACAAAATGATGCTAACCATAAGGTGTTGTTTTTTGAACCCAGTTCAAGCTCTTCTTCCTCCTACGTCATCTTTCAGATTCATTTGTAGCACTGTGCAACCAAGCCGTCTCAGGACACCAGAACATGAGTGCATACAGTATCTTCCCATCAGAATACTCATTGTGGTGAATTGTAACTGCACTGGGCCAGTTTTCCATTGAGAAATTGACCTGACTTTATACTGTATTCCTCTTGTTTGCAATGCGTTTCTACAGTTGAGCAGACTTCACTGGAGATATTTGAAGAGGCAGAACTTGCTAAATGTTGTTTTAAAAGTTTGACTGCATTTGTTTATTCTTCACTTTTTCCAAAATTTTAGATGACCATGTGTTCTGGTATGTTATGAACTTGGAATAACACAGCCTTATTTGTTGGATGTTCAAGGCTAACCTGTTGGATTGAGATTTGTCTGTCTGCTTTAACCACCTGGTGCTAATCTGTACATTTTGCCCTTACCTCCTGGAATCATGCCTGGATTTTGCCTGTCATGACGGAAGTCCGCATCTCCAACAATTTGTTGCCTGGACATTAGCATTTGCTTTTTCATTCCTTTCGTAAGTGCTACCATGTTTGGGTCATAGATGATTGGCCTCCTCATCTGGAACTCTCGACAACTGACCTGACACGATGGATATCTATAAGCTTATACTCACAATAACGTGCTCTGCTTTCCTCCCAATATGCACTATCTTTACAATATTCTCCAACTTTCAGTAAGGATACTTTTGTTACGGCTACCAGTCAAGACGGTGTGCAAAATGTCCTGTTTAAAGACGCCGCAACATGAGTGCCAACAGCTTGTTCCCTTCAAAACGCTGTAAGTTCTACTTGTTGTGGTGACTTTTGACTGCAATAGCCAAGATGTCTGTTGTGAAATTGACGTGACTTTAAACAGGGTACTTCTTGTTGGTGTTGCTTTTCTGCACCTGAGCACATTTCACTGGAGATATTTTAACAGGCAGCTTTTCCACACAGCTTGCTTCACGAAAATGAGTGGAAGTGGTGAATTCTATTCATTCCCAATGACTGCCCATTGTTTCAGTGACTCACTTTTCTGGAATAACATGATCTTACACCTTACTTTTCCCTACAGTAAACAGCCAACCTATTGGTGTGAGATGTGTCTGCCTTCTTCATTTTGCCTCCTCATCCTGCAATGTTTTTTTTCATTATAATTGCCTGTAAGAAGTACAGTCCAAAGCTCTAATCAAGCTAATTGTACTTTATTTCACTTATTCCACTTTCCTGAAGTCTGTGTTTGCCTTTGTGAGGACTGCTAGTTTCATATGAAATGTGCACTCTGAAGTCACTTCAACAGGGGTACTCAAAGCAGCTAGAAAACACAGTCTCTAAGTGCAGCTTGTTGTGGTGCCTTGATTGTCACATCATCATCACACATTACAGTTAAGTTTTTCTGTAATGCTGACTATGACTGGCAAACATGACTCTAATGGTCACGTTCCCTTTCTGATATTTGATAGTGCATTCTTGTTGGTGCGATATATACCTGACTTGGTTGAATTTCCATTTTCAAAATTTATCTGGCCACCAAGTTCTAAAACGACCTTTTTAGCAAAAGCATGGATTTAGCTTGTGCTGCATAGCTGGGATTAACACGTCAGGAACTGAAATCCGGGCAACACTGTATCAAAGACACTCATTTTTACCTATTCAAAGGTCACAGAATGATGTGTTAATTGCAGCATTTAAATCTTGAGTTTTGAAGCATTATAAAGGATTGGTGTTAAATGCAAGCAGTCACCTGCAGTCTGGAAGTGAAATGGAAGGAGGTGCAAAGAAAGAAATGTGCAGGAGATGTAAGTTGCAAGTTTGTGATCTTAACTTTGTAACATCATTGATTTTGCAGTTAATGAAGTCAGCAAAGTAGATTAAGCTTCTTTTTAGGGCTCAACATGTTTCATTGATAACATTTTGTCCGATTTAGTCTTGTCATTTCACAATACAGACAATTGTTGCCTGAACATTAGCATTTGCTTTTTCTTTGCTTTGGTAAGTGCTACCATGTTTGGGTCATAGATGTCTGGCTCTTGACTTGCAACCTTGTGAGTAACCTGCAACAGTTGACAACTGACATGTCACGTTGGATCTCTACACGGTGATGCTAAAAAGAATGTGCTCTCTTTTCATCCAACTTCAAGTTCTTTTGCCTGCCTTCATCACTTTTCAGGCACTTCTGTATCACTGAGCATCCAGGGCAGTCTCAGGACACCAGAACAGTAGTGAAACAGCATCTTGCCATCAAAACTCCTGTTGTTGTGAATTGTTATAGCACTGGTCAAATTTTGTATTGAGAAATTGACATGATTTTATACAATATACCTCCTGTTTAGTGCATTTAGGTGTATTTCTGAACCTGAACAGATTTCACTGCAGATATCTTAAGAGGCAGAAGGTGCGATGTGTTGTTTCAAAAGGGTCATAAATGTTCGGCCCTTCACGTGCAAACTTGTGAGTAAAGTGGAACTCTTGACAACTCACATGTCACGATGGATTTCAATGTCGTTATATTCATTGTAATGTGTTCTGCATTCTTCCCCAAAAAATCTGTCTTTCCGATTTATACCAACTTTCAGAAAGGATTCTTTCCTTTGGCCTATCAGTCAAGGTGCTGTGCAACCTATCCAGTCTAAAGACACCGCAACAAGAGTGCAAACAGCTTGTTCCCTTCAAAACCCTGTACGTTTTGCTTGTTGTGGGGACTTTTGATTGCAATAGCCTAGATCTCTGTTGTGAAACTGTTGCGACTTTACACTGTATTCCTCTTTTTTGTGTTGCTTTTCTGCATCTGAGCACATTTCGCAGGCAGCACTTCCAAAGAGCTTGCTTCAAATGATGAGTGGAATTGGTGACTTTTGTTCATTCTCAACCGCTGCCCATCGTTTTGGTGAACATCTTTTCTGTAATATCATGACCTTACATAACCACATCTTAATTTTCCCTACAAGATAACATCTAACCGACTGGTTTGAGAGTTGTCTGCCTTCTTAAAACACCTGTTGCAAATTTGTTCATTTTGCCTGTTGATCCTGCAATCTTTATTTCATTGTTGCCTGTTTTGACTGAAGGCCTAATCTCTAAATGCATTGTTTCTTCTTTATTTCACTGCCTTGAAGTCTGTCTTTAAATTTATCTCTGGTTTACAATGCATTTCTGCACCTGAACAGGTTTGACTGGGGATGTGTAAGAGGCACAAGGTGCTATGATTTGTTTGCGAAGGATGAGTTGATTTGGTTAATTTTGTTCATTCTTCACCATTACCCGTCTTTTTGTCTGACCATGTGTTCTGGAATAATATGAATTTACACAAACACATCTTTTCTGGGAATAACATGATCTTACAATAAGGCATTTTAATTTTGCCTGCAAGTTAGCATCTAGCCAGCTAGGGTCAGATTTGTTTGCCTTCTATAAGCACTCGTTGGGAAATTGTCCATTTTGCCTGTTCATCCTGCAATCTTTATTTTATTATTGCCTGTAATGACTGAAGCCCTAAGTTCTAAATGCACTTTTTCCTCTTCATTTCACAGTCCTGAAGTCTCTCCTTACCTGTATGCAAACTGGCACTTGCATGTGAGATGTGATATGTGAAGTCATCTCAACAGTGGTACCCACATGATCTTGAAAGAAAGAATCTAAAATGTTACCCTGTTTGGTGCATAGATGTCTGGCTCTTCATGTGCAATCTTGTTAGACATTAGCAAACCTTGACAACGGAGGTAACGTGATGGATCTCTACAAAATGATGCTAACCATAAGGTGTTGTTTTTTGAACCCAGTTCAAGCTCTTCTTCCTCCTACGTCATCTTTCAGATTCATTTGTAGCACTGTGCAACCAAGCCGTCTCAGGACACCAGAACATGAGTGCATACAGTATCTTCCCATCAGAATACTCATTGTGGTGAATTGTAACTGCACTGGGCCAGTTTTCCATTGAGAAATTGACCTGACTTTATACTGTATTCCTCTTGTTTGCAATGCGTTTCTACAGTTGAGCAGACTTCACTGGAGATATTTGAAGAGGCAGAACTTGCTAAATGTTGTTTTAAAAGTTTGACTGCATTTGTTTATTCTTCACTTTTTCCAAAATTTTAGATGACCATGTGTTCTGGTATGTTATGAACTTGGAATAACACAGCCTTATTTGTTGGATGTTCAAGGCTAACCTGTTGGATTGAGATTTGTCTGTCTGCTTTAACCACCTGGTGCTAATCTGTACATTTTGCCCTTACCTCCTGGAATCATGCCTGGATTTTGCCTGTCATGACGGAAGTCCGCATCTCCAACAATTTGTTGCCTGAACATTAGCATTTGCTTTTTCATTCCTTTCGTAAGTGCTACCATGTTTGGGTCATAGATGATTGGCCTCCTCATCTGGAACTCTCGACAACTGACCTGACACGATGGATATCTATAAGCTTATACTCACAATAACGTGCTCTGCTTTCCTCCCAATATGCACTATCTTTACAATATTCTCCAACTTTCAGTAAGGATACTTTTGTTACGGCTACCAGTCAAGACGGTGTGCAAAATGTCCTGTTTAAAGACGCCGCAACATGAGTGCCAACAGCTTGTTCCCTTCAAAACGCTGTAAGTTCTACTTGTTGTGGTGACTTTTGACTGCAATAGCCAAGATGTCTGTTGTGAAATTGACGTGACTTTAAACAGGGTACTTCTTGTTGGTGTTGCTTTTCTGCACCTGAGCACATTTCACTGGAGATATTTTAACAGGCAGCTTTTCCACACAGCTTGCTTCACGAAAATGAGTGGAAGTGGTGAATTCTATTCATTCCCAATGACTGCCCATTGTTTCAGTGACTCACTTTTCTGGAATAACATGATCTTACAATAGTACACCTTACTTTTCCCTACAGTAAACAGCCAACCTATTGGTGTGAGATGTGTCTGCCTTCTTCATTTTGCCTCCTCATCCTGCAATGGTTTTTTTCATTATAATTGCCTGTAAGAAGTACAGTCCAAAGCTCTAATCAAGCTAATTGTACTTTATTTCACTTATTCCACTTTCCTGAAGTCTGTGTTTGCCTTTGTGAGGACTGCTAGTTTCATATGAAATGTGCACTCTGAAGTCCCTTCAACAGGGGTACTCAAAGCAGCTAGAAAACACAGTCTCTAAGTGCAGCTTGTTGTGGTGCCTTGATTGTCACATCATCATCACACATTACAGTTAAGTTTTTCTGTAATGCTGACTATGACTGGCAAACATGACTCTAATGGTCACGTTCCCTTTCTGATATTTGATAGTGCATTCTTGTTGGTGCGATATATACCTGACTTGGTTGAATTTCCATTTTCAAAATTTATCTGGCCACCAAGTTCTAAAACGACCTTTTTAGCAAAAGCATGGATTTAGCTTGTGCTGCATAGCTGGGATTAACACGTCAGGAACTGAAATCCGGGCAACACTGTATCAAAGACACTCATTTTTACCTATTCAAAGGTCACAGAATGATGTGTTAATTGCAGCATTTAAATCTTGAGTTTTGAAGCATTATAAAGGATTGGTGTTAAATGCAAGCAGTCACCTGCGGTCTGGAAGTGAAATGGAAGGAGGTGCAAAGAAAGAAATGTGCAGGAGATGTAAGTTGCAAGTTTGTGATCTTAACTTTGTAACATCATTGATTTTGCAGTTAATGAAGTCAGCAAAGTAGATTAAGCTTCTTTTTAGGGCTCAACATGTTTCATTGATAACATTTTGTCGGATTTAGTCTTGTCATTTCACAATACAGACAATTGTTGCCTGAACATTAGCATTTGCTTTTTCTTTGCTTTGGTAAGTGCTACCATGTTTGGGTCATAGATGTCTGGCTCTTGACTTGCAACCTTGTGAGTAACCTGGAACAGTTGACAACTGACATGTCACGTTGGATCTCTACACGGTGATGCTAAAAAGAATGTGCTCTCTTTTCATCCAACTTCAAGTTCTTTTGCCTGCCTTCATCACTTTTCAGGCACTTCTGTATCACTGAGCATCCAGGGCAGTCTCAGGACACCAGAACAGTAGTGAAACAGCATCTTGCCATCAAAACTCCTGTTGTTGTGAATTGTTATAGCACTGGTCAAATTTTGTATTGAGAAATTGACATGATTTTATACAATATACCTCCTGTTTAGTGCATTTAGGTGTATTTCTGAACCTGAACAGATTTCACTGCAGATATCTTAAGAGGCAGAAGGTGCGATGTGTTGTTTCAAAAGGGTCATAAATGTTCGGCCCTTCACGTGCAAACTTGTGAGTAAAGTGGAACTCTTGACAACTCACATGTCACGATGGATTTCAATGTCGTTATATTCATTGTAATGTGTTCTGCATTCTTCCCAAAAAAATCTGTCTTTCCGATTTATACCAACTTTCAGAAAGGATTCTTTCCTTTGGCCTATCAGTCAAGGTGCTGTGCAACCTATCCAGTCTAAAGACACCGCAACAAGAGTGCAAACAGCTTGTTCCCTTCAAAACCCTGTACGTTTTGCTTGTTGTGGGGACTTTTGATTGCAATAGCCTAGATCTCTGTTGTGAAACTGTTGCGACTTTACACTGTATTCCTCTTTTTTGTGTTGCTTTTCTGCATCTGAGCACATTTCGCAGGCAGCACTTCCAAAGAGCTTGCTTCAAATGATGAGTGGAATTGGTGACTTTTGTTCATTCTCAACCGCTGCCCATCGTTTTGGTGAACATCTTTTCTGTAATATCATGACCTTACATAACCACATCTTAATTTTCCCTACAAGATAACATCTAACCGACTGGTTTGAGAGTTGTCTGCCTTCTTAAAACACCTGTTGCAAATTTGTTCATTTTGCCTGTTGATCCTGCAATCTTTATTTCATTGTTGCCTGTTTTGACTGAAGGCCTAATCTCTAAATGCATTGTTTCTTCTTTATTTCACTGCCTTGAAGTCTGTCTTTAAATTTATCTCTGGTTTACAATGCATTTCTGCACCTGAACAGGTTTGACTGGGGATGTGTAAGAGGCACAAGGTGCTATGATTTGTTTGCGAAGGATGAGTTGATTTGGTTAATTTTGTTCATTCTTCACCATTACCCGTCTTTTTGTCTGACCATGTGTTCTGGAATAATATGAATTTACACAAACACATCTTTTCTGGGAATAACATGATCTTACAATAAGGCATTTTAATTTTGCCTGCAAGTTAGCATCTAGCCAGCTAGGGTCAGATTTGTTTGCCTTCTATAAGCACTCGTTGGGAAATTGTCCATTTTGCCTGTTCATCCTGCAATCTTTATTTTATTATTGCCTGTAATGACTGAAGCCCTAAGTTCTAAATGCACTTTTTCCTCTTCATTTCACAGTCCTGAAGTCTCTCCTTACCTGTATGCAAACTGGCACTTGCACGTGAGATGTGATATGTGAAGTCATCTCAACAGTGGTACCCACATGATCTTGAAAGAAAGAATCTAAAATGTTACCCTGTTTGGTGCATAGATGTCTGGCTCTTCATGTGCAATCTTGTTAGACATTAGCAAACCTTGACAACGGAGGTAACGTGATGGATCTCTACAAAATGATGCTAACCATAAGGTGTTGTTTTTTGAACCCAGTTCAAGCTCTTCTTCCTCCTACGTCATCTTTCAGATTCATTTGTAGCACTGTGCAACCAAGCCGTCTCAGGACACCAGAACATGAGTGCATACAGTATCTTCCCATCAGAATACTCATTGTGGTGAATTGTAACTGCACTGGGCCAGTTTTCCATTGAGAAATTGACCTGACTTTATACTGTATTCCTCTTGTTTGCAATGCGTTTCTACAGTTGAGCAGACTTCACTGGAGATATTTGAAGAGGCAGAACTTGCTAAATGTTGTTTTAAAAGTTTGACTGCATTTGTTTATTCTTCACTTTTTCCAAAATTTTAGATGACCATGTGTTCTGGTATGTTATGAACTTGGAATAACACAGCCTTATTTGTTGGATGTTCAAGGCTAACCTGTTGGATTGAGATTTGTCTGTCTGCTTTAACCACCTGGTGCTAATCTGTACATTTTGCCCTTACCTCCTGGAATCATGCCTGGATTTTGCCTGTCATGACGGAAGTCCGCATCTCCAACAATTTGTTGCCTGAACATTAGCATTTGCTTTTTCATTCCTTTCGTAAGTGCTACCATGTTTGGGTCATAGATGATTGGCCTCCTCATCTGGAACTCTCGACAACTGACCTGACACGATGGATATCTATAAGCTTATACTCACAATAACGTGCTCTGCTTTCCTCCCAATATGCACTATCTTTACAATATTCTCCAACTTTCAGTAAGGATACTTTTGTTACGGCTACCAGTCAAGACGGTGTGCAAAATGTCCTGTTTAAAGACGCCGCAACATGAGTGCCAACAGCTTGTTCCCTTCAAAACGCTGTAAGTTCTACTTGTTGTGGTGACTTTTGACTGCAATAGCCAAGATGTCTGTTGTGAAATTGACGTGACTTTAAACAGGGTACTTCTTGTTGGTGTTGCTTTTCTGCACCTGAGCACATTTCACTGGAGATATTTTAACAGGCAGCTTTTCCACACAGCTTGCTTCACGAAAATGAGTGGAAGTGGTGAATTCTATTCATTCCCAATGACTGCCCATTGTTTCAGTGACTCACTTTTCTGGAATAACATGATCTTACACCTTACTTTTCCCTACAGTAAACAGCCAACCTATTGGTGTGAGATGTGTCTGCCTTCTTCATTTTGCCTCCTCATCCTGCAATGTTTTTTTTCATTATAATTGCCTGTAAGAAGTACAGTCCAAAGCTCTAATCAAGCTAATTGTACTTTATTTCACTTATTCCACTTTCCTGAAGTCTGTGTTTGCCTTTGTGAGGACTGCTAGTTTCATATGAAATGTGCACTCTGAAGTCACTTCAACAGGGGTACTCAAAGCAGCTAGAAAACACAGTCTCTAAGTGCAGCTTGTTGTGGTGCCTTGATTGTCACATCATCATCACACATTACAGTTAAGTTTTTCTGTAATGCTGACTATGACTGGCAAACATGACTCTAATGGTCACGTTCCCTTTCTGATATTTGATAGTGCATTCTTGTTGGTGCGATATATACCTGACTTGGTTGAATTTCCATTTTCAAAATTTATCTGGCCACCAAGTTCTAAAACGACCTTTTTAGCAAAAGCATGGATTTAGCTTGTGCTGCATAGCTGGGATTAACACGTCAGGAACTGAAATCCGGGCAACACTGTATCAAAGACACTCATTTTTACCTATTCAAAGGTCACAGAATGATGTGTTAATTGCAGCATTTAAATCTTGAGTTTTGAAGCATTATAAAGGATTGGTGTTAAATGCAAGCAGTCACCTGCAGTCTGGAAGTGAAATGGAAGGAGGTGCAAAGAAAGAAATGTGCAGGAGATGTAAGTTGCAAGTTTGTGATCTTAACTTTGTAACATCATTGATTTTGCAGTTAATGAAGTCAGCAAAGTAGATTAAGCTTCTTTTTAGGGCTCAACATGTTTCATTGATAACATTTTGTCCGATTTAGTCTTGTCATTTCACAATACAGACAATTGTTGCCTGAACATTAGCATTTGCTTTTTCTTTGCTTTGGTAAGTGCTACCATGTTTGGGTCATAGATGTCTGGCTCTTGACTTGCAACCTTGTGAGTAACCTGCAACAGTTGACAACTGACATGTCACGTTGGATCTCTACACGGTGATGCTAAAAAGAATGTGCTCTCTTTTCATCCAACTTCAAGTTCTTTTGCCTGCCTTCATCACTTTTCAGGCACTTCTGTATCACTGAGCATCCAGGGCAGTCTCAGGACACCAGAACAGTAGTGAAACAGCATCTTGCCATCAAAACTCCTGTTGTTGTGAATTGTTATAGCACTGGTCAAATTTTGTATTGAGAAATTGACATGATTTTATACAATATACCTCCTGTTTAGTGCATTTAGGTGTATTTCTGAACCTGAACAGATTTCACTGCAGATATCTTAAGAGGCAGAAGGTGCGATGTGTTGTTTCAAAAGGGTCATAAATGTTCGGCCCTTCACGTGCAAACTTGTGAGTAAAGTGGAACTCTTGACAACTCACATGTCACGATGGATTTCAATGTCGTTATATTCATTGTAATGTGTTCTGCATTCTTCCCAAAAAAATCTGTCTTTCCAATATATACCAACTTTCAGAAAGGATTCTTTCCTTTGGCCTATCAGTCAAGGTGCTGTGCAACCTATCCAGTCTAAAGACACCGCAACAAGAGTGCAAACAGCTTGTTCCCTTCAAAACCCTGTACGTTTTGCTTGTTGTGGGGACTTTTGATTGCAATAGTTTCTGTTGTGAAACTGTTGCGACTTTACACTGTATTCCTCTTTTTTGTGTTGCTTTTCTGCATCTGAGCACATTTCGCAGGCAGCACTTCCAAAGAGCTTGCTTCAAATGATGAGTGGAATTGGTGACTTTTGTTCATTCTCAACCGCTGCCCATCGTTTTGGTGAACATCTTTTCTGTAATATCATGACCTTACATAACCACATCTTAATTTTCCCTACAAGATAACATCTAACCGACTGGTTTGAGAGTTGTCTGCCTTCTTAAAACACCTGTTGCAAATTTGTTCATTTTGCCTGTTGATCCTGCAATCTTTATTTCATTGTTGCCTGTTTTGACTGAAGGCCTAATCTCTAAATGCATTGTTTCTTCTTTATTTCACTGCCTTGAAGTCTGTCTTTAAATTTATCTCTGGTTTACAATGCATTTCTGCACCTGAACAGGTTTGACTGGGGATGTGTAAGAGGCACAAGGTGCTATGATTTGTTTGCGAAGGATGAGTTGATTTGGTTAATTTTGTTCATTCTTCACCATTACCCGTCTTTTTGTCTGACCATGTGTTCTGGAATAATATGAATTTACACAAACACATCTTTTCTGGGAATAACATGATCTTACAATAAGGCATTTTAATTTTGCCTGCAAGTTAGCATCTAGCCAGCTAGGGTCAGATTTGTTTGCCTTCTATAAGCACTCGTTGGGAAATTGTCCATTTTGCCTGTTCATCCTGCAATCTTTATTTTATTATTGCCTGTAATGACTGAAGCCCTAAGTTCTAAATGCACTTTTTCCTCTTCATTTCACAGTCCTGAAGTCTCTCCTTACCTGTATGCAAACTGGCACTTGCATGTGAGATGTGATATGTGAAGTCATCTCAACAGTGGTACCCACATGATCTTGAAAGAAAGAATCTAAAATGTTACCCTGTTTGGTGCATAGATGTCTGGCTCTTCATGTGCAATCTTGTTAGACATTAGCAAACCTTGACAACGGAGGTAACGTGATGGATCTCTACAAAATGATGCTAACCATAAGGTGTTGTTTTTTGAACCCAGTTCAAGCTCTTCTTCCTCCTACGTCATCTTTCAGATTCATTTGTAGCACTGTGCAACCAAGCCGTCTCAGGACACCAGAACATGAGTGCATACAGTATCTTCCCATCAGAATACTCATTGTGGTGAATTGTAACTGCACTGGGCCAGTTTTCCATTGAGAAATTGACCTGACTTTATACTGTATTCCTCTTGTTTGCAATGCGTTTCTACAGTTGAGCAGACTTCACTGGAGATATTTGAAGAGGCAGAACTTGCTAAATGTTGTTTTAAAAGTTTGACTGCATTTGTTTATTCTTCACTTTTTCCAAAATTTTAGATGACCATGTGTTCTGGTATGTTATGAACTTGGAATAACACAGCCTTATTTGTTGGATGTTCAAGGCTAACCTGTTGGATTGAGATTTGTCTGTCTGCTTTAACCACCTGGTGCTAATCTGTACATTTTGCCCTTACCTCCTGGAATCATGCCTGGATTTTGCCTGTCATGACGGAAGTCCGCATCTCCAACAATTTGTTGCCTGAACATTAGCATTTGCTTTTTCATTCCTTTCGTAAGTGCTACCATGTTTGGGTCATAGATGATTGGCCTCCTCATCTGGAACTCTCGACAACTGACCTGACACGATGGATATCTATAAGCTTATACTCACAATAACGTGCTCTGCTTTCCTCCCAATATGCACTATCTTTACAATATTCTCCAACTTTCAGTAAGGATACTTTTGTTACGGCTACCAGTCAAGACGGTGTGCAAAATGTCCTGTTTAAAGACGCCGCAACATGAGTGCCAACAGCTTGTTCCCTTCAAAACGCTGTAAGTTCTACTTGTTGTGGTGACTTTTGACTGCAATAGCCAAGATGTCTGTTGTGAAATTGACGTGACTTTAAACAGGGTACTTCTTGTTGGTGTTGCTTTTCTGCACCTGAGCACATTTCACTGGAGATATTTTAACAGGCAGCTTTTCCACACAGCTTGCTTCACGAAAATGAGTGGAAGTGGTGAATTCTATTCATTCCCAATGACTGCCCATTGTTTCAGTGACTCACTTTTCTGGAATAACATGATCTTACAATAGTACACCTTACTTTTCCCTACAGTAAACAGCCAACCTATTGGTGTGAGATGTGTCTGCCTTCTTCATTTTGCCTCCTCATCCTGCAATGGTTTTTTTCATTATAATTGCCTGTAAGAAGTACAGTCCAAAGCTCTAATCAAGCTAATTGTACTTTATTTCACTTATTCCACTTTCCTGAAGTCTGTGTTTGCCTTTGTGAGGACTGCTAGTTTCATATGAAATGTGCACTCTGAAGTCCCTTCAACAGGGGTACTCAAAGCAGCTAGAAAACACAGTCTCTAAGTGCAGCTTGTTGTGGTGCCTTGATTGTCACATCATCATCACACATTACAGTTAAGTTTTTCTGTAATGCTGACTATGACTGGCAAACATGACTCTAATGGTCACGTTCCCTTTCTGATATTTGATAGTGCATTCTTGTTGGTGCGATATATACCTGACTTGGTTGAATTTCCATTTTCAAAATTTATCTGGCCACCAAGTTCTAAAACGACCTTTTTAGCAAAAGCATGGATTTAGCTTGTGCTGCATAGCTGGGATTAACACGTCAGGAACTGAAATCCGGGCAACACTGTATCAAAGACACTCAAAGCTTGTTCCCTTCAAAACCCTGTACGTTTTGCTTGTTGTGGGGACTTTTGATTGCAATAGCCTAGATCTCTGTTGTGAAACTGTTGCGACTTTACACTGTATTCCTCTTTTTTGTGTTGCTTTTCTGCATCTGAGCACATTTCGCAGGCAGCACTTCCAAAGAGCTTGCTTCAAATGATGAGTGGAATTGGTGACTTTTGTTCATTCTCAACCGCTGCCCATCGTTTTGGTGAACATCTTTTCTGTAATATCATGACCTTACATAACCACATCTTAATTTTCCCTACAAGATAACATCTAACCGACTGGTTTGAGAGTTGTCTGCCTTCTTAAAACACCTGTTGCAAATTTGTTCATTTTGCCTGTTGATCCTGCAATCTTTATTTCATTGTTGCCTGTTTTGACTGAAGGCCTAATCTCTAAATGCATTGTTTCTTCTTTATTTCACTGCCTTGAAGTCTGTCTTTAAATTTATCTCTGGTTTACAATGCATTTCTGCACCTGAACAGGTTTGACTGGGGATGTGTAAGAGGCACAAGGTGCTATGATTTGTTTGCGAAGGATGAGTTGATTTGGTTAATTTTGTTCATTCTTCACCATTACCCGTCTTTTTGTCTGACCATGTGTTCTGGAATAATATGAATTTACACAAACACATCTTTTCTGGGAATAACATGATCTTACAATAAGGCATTTTAATTTTGCCTGCAAGTTAGCATCTAGCCAGCTAGGGTCAGATTTGTTTGCCTTCTATAAGCACTCGTTGGGAAATTGTCCATTTTGCCTGTTCATCCTGCAATCTTTATTTTATTATTGCCTGTAATGACTGAAGCCCTAAGTTCTAAATGCACTTTTTCCTCTTCATTTCACAGTCCTGAAGTCTCTCCTTACCTGTATGCAAACTGGCACTTGCATGTGAGATGTGATATGTGAAGTCATCTCAACAGTGGTACCCACATGATCTTGAAAGAAAGAATCTAAAATGTTACCCTGTTTGGTGCATAGATGTCTGGCTCTTCATGTGCAATCTTGTTAGACATTAGCAAACCTTGACAACGGAGGTAACGTGATGGATCTCTACAAAATGATGCTAACCATAAGGTGTTGTTTTTTGAACCCAGTTCAAGCTCTTCTTCCTCCTACGTCATCTTTCAGATTCATTTGTAGCACTGTGCAACCAAGCCGTCTCAGGACACCAGAACATGAGTGCATACAGTATCTTCCCATCAGAATACTCATTGTGGTGAATTGTAACTGCACTGGGCCAGTTTTCCATTGAGAAATTGACCTGACTTTATACTGTATTCCTCTTGTTTGCAATGCGTTTCTACAGTTGAGCAGACTTCACTGGAGATATTTGAAGAGGCAGAACTTGCTAAATGTTGTTTTAAAAGTTTGACTGCATTTGTTTATTCTTCACTTTTTCCAAAATTTTAGATGACCATGTGTTCTGGTATGTTATGAACTTGGAATAACACAGCCTTATTTGTTGGATGTTCAAGGCTAACCTGTTGGATTGAGATTTGTCTGTCTGCTTTAACCACCTGGTGCTAATCTGTACATTTTGCCCTTACCTCCTGGAATCATGCCTGGATTTTGCCTGTCATGACGGAAGTCCGCATCTCCAACAATTTGTTGCCTGGACATTAGCATTTGCTTTTTCATTCCTTTCGTAAGTGCTACCATGTTTGGGTCATAGATGATTGGCCTCCTCATCTGGAACTCTCGACAACTGACCTGACACGATGGATATCTATAAGCTTATACTCACAATAACGTGCTCTGCTTTCCTCCCAATATGCACTATCTTTACAATATTCTCCAACTTTCAGTAAGGATACTTTTGTTACGGCTACCAGTCAAGACGGTGTGCAAAATGTCCTGTTTAAAGACGCCGCAACATGAGTGCCAACAGCTTGTTCCCTTCAAAACGCTGTAAGTTCTACTTGTTGTGGTGACTTTTGACTGCAATAGCCAAGATGTCTGTTGTGAAATTGACGTGACTTTAAACAGGGTACTTCTTGTTGGTGTTGCTTTTCTGCACCTGAGCACATTTCACTGGAGATATTTTAACAGGCAGCTTTTCCACACAGCTTGCTTCACGAAAATGAGTGGAAGTGGTGAATTCTATTCATTCCCAATGACTGCCCATTGTTTCAGTGACTCACTTTTCTGGAATAACATGATCTTACACCTTACTTTTCCCTACAGTAAACAGCCAACCTATTGGTGTGAGATGTGTCTGCCTTCTTCATTTTGCCTCCTCATCCTGCAATGTTTTTTTTCATTATAATTGCCTGTAAGAAGTACAGTCCAAAGCTCTAATCAAGCTAATTGTACTTTATTTCACTTATTCCACTTTCCTGAAGTCTGTGTTTGCCTTTGTGAGGACTGCTAGTTTCATATGAAATGTGCACTCTGAAGTCACTTCAACAGGGGTACTCAAAGCAGCTAGAAAACACAGTCTCTAAGTGCAGCTTGTTGTGGTGCCTTGATTGTCACATCATCATCACACATTACAGTTAAGTTTTTCTGTAATGCTGACTATGACTGGCAAACATGACTCTAATGGTCACGTTCCCTTTCTGATATTTGATAGTGCATTCTTGTTGGTGCGATATATACCTGACTTGGTTGAATTTCCATTTTCAAAATTTATCTGGCCACCAAGTTCTAAAACGACCTTTTTAGCAAAAGCATGGATTTAGCTTGTGCTGCATAGCTGGGATTAACACGTCAGGAACTGAAATCCGGGCAACACTGTATCAAAGACACTCATTTTTACCTATTCAAAGGTCACAGAATGATGTGTTAATTGCAGCATTTAAATCTTGAGTTTTGAAGCATTATAAAGGATTGGTGTTAAATGCAAGCAGTCACCTGCAGTCTGGAAGTGAAATGGAAGGAGGTGCAAAGAAAGAAATGTGCAGGAGATGTAAGTTGCAAGTTTGTGATCTTAACTTTGTAACATCATTGATTTTGCAGTTAATGAAGTCAGCAAAGTAGATTAAGCTTCTTTTTAGGGCTCAACATGTTTCATTGATAACATTTTGTCCGATTTAGTCTTGTCATTTCACAATACAGACAATTGTTGCCTGAACATTAGCATTTGCTTTTTCTTTGCTTTGGTAAGTGCTACCATGTTTGGGTCATAGATGTCTGGCTCTTGACTTGCAACCTTGTGAGTAACCTGCAACAGTTGACAACTGACATGTCACGTTGGATCTCTACACGGTGATGCTAAAAAGAATGTGCTCTCTTTTCATCCAACTTCAAGTTCTTTTGCCTGCCTTCATCACTTTTCAGGCACTTCTGTATCACTGAGCATCCAGGGCAGTCTCAGGACACCAGAACAGTAGTGAAACAGCATCTTGCCATCAAAACTCCTGTTGTTGTGAATTGTTATAGCACTGGTCAAATTTTGTATTGAGAAATTGACATGATTTTATACAATATACCTCCTGTTTAGTGCATTTAGGTGTATTTCTGAACCTGAACAGATTTCACTGCAGATATCTTAAGAGGCAGAAGGTGCGATGTGTTGTTTCAAAAGGGTCATAAATGTTCGGCCCTTCACGTGCAAACTTGTGAGTAAAGTGGAACTCTTGACAACTCACATGTCACGATGGATTTCAATGTCGTTATATTCATTGTAATGTGTTCTGCATTCTTCCCAAAAAAATCTGTCTTTCCGATTTATACCAACTTTCAGAAAGGATTCTTTCCTTTGGCCTATCAGTCAAGGTGCTGTGCAACCTATCCAGTCTAAAGACACCGCAACAAGAGTGCAAACAGCTTGTTCCCTTCAAAACCCTGTACGTTTTGCTTGTTGTGGGGACTTTTGATTGCAATAGCCTAGATCTCTGTTGTGAAACTGTTGCGACTTTACACTGTATTCCTCTTTTTTGTGTTGCTTTTCTGCATCTGAGCACATTTCGCAGGCAGCACTTCCAAAGAGCTTGCTTCAAATGATGAGTGGAATTGGTGACTTTTGTTCATTCTCAACCGCTGCCCATCGTTTTGGTGAACATCTTTTCTGTAATATCATGACCTTACATAACCACATCTTAATTTTCCCTACAAGATAACATCTAACCGACTGGTTTGAGAGTTGTCTGCCTTCTTAAAACACCTGTTGCAAATTTGTTCATTTTGCCTGTTGATCCTGCAATCTTTATTTCATTGTTGCCTGTTTTGACTGAAGGCCTAATCTCTAAATGCATTGTTTCTTCTTTATTTCACTGCCTTGAAGTCTGTCTTTAAATTTATCTCTGGTTTACAATGCATTTCTGCACCTGAACAGGTTTGACTGGGGATGTGTAAGAGGCACAAGGTGCTATGATTTGTTTGCGAAGGATGAGTTGATTTGGTTAATTTTGTTCATTCTTCACCATTACCCGTCTTTTTGTCTGACCATGTGTTCTGGAATAATATGAATTTACACAAACACATCTTTTCTGGGAATAACATGATCTTACAATAAGGCATTTTAATTTTGCCTGCAAGTTAGCATCTAGCCAGCTAGGGTCAGATTTGTTTGCCTTCTATAAGCACTCGTTGGGAAATTGTCCATTTTGCCTGTTCATCCTGCAATCTTTATTTTATTATTGCCTGTAATGACTGAAGCCCTAAGTTCTAAATGCACTTTTTCCTCTTCATTTCACAGTCCTGAAGTCTCTCCTTACCTGTATGCAAACTGGCACTTGCATGTGAGATGTGATATGTGAAGTCATCTCAACAGTGGTACCCACATGATCTTGAAAGAAAGAATCTAAAATGTTACCCTGTTTGGTGCATAGATGTCTGGCTCTTCATGTGCAATCTTGTTAGACATTAGCAAACCTTGACAACGGAGGTAACGTGATGGATCTCTACAAAATGATGCTAACCATAAGGTGTTGTTTTTTGAACCCAGTTCAAGCTCTTCTTCCTCCTACGTCATCTTTCAGATTCATTTGTAGCACTGTGCAACCAAGCCGTCTCAGGACACCAGAACATGAGTGCATACAGTATCTTCCCATCAGAATACTCATTGTGGTGAATTGTAACTGCACTGGGCCAGTTTTCCATTGAGAAATTGACCTGACTTTATACTGTATTCCTCTTGTTTGCAATGCGTTTCTACAGTTGAGCAGACTTCACTGGAGATATTTGAAGAGGCAGAACTTGCTAAATGTTGTTTTAAAAGTTTGACTGCATTTGTTTATTCTTCACTTTTTCCAAAATTTTAGATGACCATGTGTTCTGGTATGTTATGAACTTGGAATAACACAGCCTTATTTGTTGGATGTTCAAGGCTAACCTGTTGGATTGAGATTTGTCTGTCTGCTTTAACCACCTGGTGCTAATCTGTACATTTTGCCCTTACCTCCTGGAATCATGCCTGGATTTTGCCTGTCATGACGGAAGTCCGCATCTCCAACAATTTGTTGCCTGAACATTAGCATTTGCTTTTTCATTCCTTTCGTAAGTGCTACCATGTTTGGGTCATAGATGATTGGCCTCCTCATCTGGAACTCTCGACAACTGACCTGACACGATGGATATCTATAAGCTTATACTCACAATAACGTGCTCTGCTTTCCTCCCAATATGCACTATCTTTACAATATTCTCCAACTTTCAGTAAGGATACTTTTGTTACGGCTACCAGTCAAGACGGTGTGCAAAATGTCCTGTTTAAAGACGCCGCAACATGAGTGCCAACAGCTTGTTCCCTTCAAAACGCTGTAAGTTCTACTTGTTGTGGTGACTTTTGACTGCAATAGCCAAGATGTCTGTTGTGAAATTGACGTGACTTTAAACAGGGTACTTCTTGTTGGTGTTGCTTTTCTGCACCTGAGCACATTTCACTGGAGATATTTTAACAGGCAGCTTTTCCACACAGCTTGCTTCACGAAAATGAGTGGAAGTGGTGAATTCTATTCATTCCCAATGACTGCCCATTGTTTCAGTGACTCACTTTTCTGGAATAACATGATCTTACAATAGTACACCTTACTTTTCCCTACAGTAAACAGCCAACCTATTGGTGTGAGATGTGTCTGCCTTCTTCATTTTGCCTCCTCATCCTGCAATGGTTTTTTTCATTATAATTGCCTGTAAGAAGTACAGTCCAAAGCTCTAATCAAGCTAATTGTACTTTATTTCACTTATTCCACTTTCCTGAAGTCTGTGTTTGCCTTTGTGAGGACTGCTAGTTTCATATGAAATGTGCACTCTGAAGTCCCTTCAACAGGGGTACTCAAAGCAGCTAGAAAACACAGTCTCTAAGTGCAGCTTGTTGTGGTGCCTTGATTGTCACATCATCATCACACATTACAGTTAAGTTTTTCTGTAATGCTGACTATGACTGGCAAACATGACTCTAATGGTCACGTTCCCTTTCTGATATTTGATAGTGCATTCTTGTTGGTGCGATATATACCTGACTTGGTTGAATTTCCATTTTCAAAATTTATCTGGCCACCAAGTTCTAAAACGACCTTTTTAGCAAAAGCATGGATTTAGCTTGTGCTGCATAGCTGGGATTAACACGTCAGGAACTGAAATCCGGGCAACACTGTATCAAAGACACTCATTTTTACCTATTCAAAGGTCACAGAATGATGTGTTAATTGCAGCATTTAAATCTTGAGTTTTGAAGCATTATAAAGGATTGGTGTTAAATGCAAGCAGTCACCTGCGGTCTGGAAGTGAAATGGAAGGAGGTGCAAAGAAAGAAATGTGCAGGAGATGTAAGTTGCAAGTTTGTGATCTTAACTTTGTAACATCATTGATTTTGCAGTTAATGAAGTCAGCAAAGTAGATTAAGCTTCTTTTTAGGGCTCAACATGTTTCATTGATAACATTTTGTCGGATTTAGTCTTGTCATTTCACAATACAGACAATTGTTGCCTGAACATTAGCATTTGCTTTTTCTTTGCTTTGGTAAGTGCTACCATGTTTGGGTCATAGATGTCTGGCTCTTGACTTGCAACCTTGTGAGTAACCTGGAACAGTTGACAACTGACATGTCACGTTGGATCTCTACACGGTGATGCTAAAAAGAATGTGCTCTCTTTTCATCCAACTTCAAGTTCTTTTGCCTGCCTTCATCACTTTTCAGGCACTTCTGTATCACTGAGCATCCAGGGCAGTCTCAGGACACCAGAACAGTAGTGAAACAGCATCTTGCCATCAAAACTCCTGTTGTTGTGAATTGTTATAGCACTGGTCAAATTTTGTATTGAGAAATTGACATGATTTTATACAATATACCTCCTGTTTAGTGCATTTAGGTGTATTTCTGAACCTGAACAGATTTCACTGCAGATATCTTAAGAGGCAGAAGGTGCGATGTGTTGTTTCAAAAGGGTCATAAATGTTCGGCCCTTCACGTGCAAACTTGTGAGTAAAGTGGAACTCTTGACAACTCACATGTCACGATGGATTTCAATGTCGTTATATTCATTGTAATGTGTTCTGCATTCTTCCCAAAAAAATCTGTCTTTCCGATTTATACCAACTTTCAGAAAGGATTCTTTCCTTTGGCCTATCAGTCAAGGTGCTGTGCAACCTATCCAGTCTAAAGACACCGCAACAAGAGTGCAAACAGCTTGTTCCCTTCAAAACCCTGTACGTTTTGCTTGTTGTGGGGACTTTTGATTGCAATAGCCTAGATCTCTGTTGTGAAACTGTTGCGACTTTACACTGTATTCCTCTTTTTTGTGTTGCTTTTCTGCATCTGAGCACATTTCGCAGGCAGCACTTCCAAAGAGCTTGCTTCAAATGATGAGTGGAATTGGTGACTTTTGTTCATTCTCAACCGCTGCCCATCGTTTTGGTGAACATCTTTTCTGTAATATCATGACCTTACATAACCACATCTTAATTTTCCCTACAAGATAACATCTAACCGACTGGTTTGAGAGTTGTCTGCCTTCTTAAAACACCTGTTGCAAATTTGTTCATTTTGCCTGTTGATCCTGCAATCTTTATTTCATTGTTGCCTGTTTTGACTGAAGGCCTAATCTCTAAATGCATTGTTTCTTCTTTATTTCACTGCCTTGAAGTCTGTCTTTAAATTTATCTCTGGTTTACAATGCATTTCTGCACCTGAACAGGTTTGACTGGGGATGTGTAAGAGGCACAAGGTGCTATGATTTGTTTGCGAAGGATGAGTTGATTTGGTTAATTTTGTTCATTCTTCACCATTACCCGTCTTTTTGTCTGACCATGTGTTCTGGAATAATATGAATTTACACAAACACATCTTTTCTGGGAATAACATGATCTTACAATAAGGCATTTTAATTTTGCCTGCAAGTTAGCATCTAGCCAGCTAGGGTCAGATTTGTTTGCCTTCTATAAGCACTCGTTGGGAAATTGTCCATTTTGCCTGTTCATCCTGCAATCTTTATTTTATTATTGCCTGTAATGACTGAAGCCCTAAGTTCTAAATGCACTTTTTCCTCTTCATTTCACAGTCCTGAAGTCTCTCCTTACCTGTATGCAAACTGGCACTTGCACGTGAGATGTGATATGTGAAGTCATCTCAACAGTGGTACCCACATGATCTTGAAAGAAAGAATCTAAAATGTTACCCTGTTTGGTGCATAGATGTCTGGCTCTTCATGTGCAATCTTGTTAGACATTAGCAAACCTTGACAACGGAGGTAACGTGATGGATCTCTACAAAATGATGCTAACCATAAGGTGTTGTTTTTTGAACCCAGTTCAAGCTCTTCTTCCTCCTACGTCATCTTTCAGATTCATTTGTAGCACTGTGCAACCAAGCCGTCTCAGGACACCAGAACATGAGTGCATACAGTATCTTCCCATCAGAATACTCATTGTGGTGAATTGTAACTGCACTGGGCCAGTTTTCCATTGAGAAATTGACCTGACTTTATACTGTATTCCTCTTGTTTGCAATGCGTTTCTACAGTTGAGCAGACTTCACTGGAGATATTTGAAGAGGCAGAACTTGCTAAATGTTGTTTTAAAAGTTTGACTGCATTTGTTTATTCTTCACTTTTTCCAAAATTTTAGATGACCATGTGTTCTGGTATGTTATGAACTTGGAATAACACAGCCTTATTTGTTGGATGTTCAAGGCTAACCTGTTGGATTGAGATTTGTCTGTCTGCTTTAACCACCTGGTGCTAATCTGTACATTTTGCCCTTACCTCCTGGAATCATGCCTGGATTTTGCCTGTCATGACGGAAGTCCGCATCTCCAACAATTTGTTGCCTGAACATTAGCATTTGCTTTTTCATTCCTTTCGTAAGTGCTACCATGTTTGGGTCATAGATGATTGGCCTCCTCATCTGGAACTCTCGACAACTGACCTGACACGATGGATATCTATAAGCTTATACTCACAATAACGTGCTCTGCTTTCCTCCCAATATGCACTATCTTTACAATATTCTCCAACTTTCAGTAAGGATACTTTTGTTACGGCTACCAGTCAAGACGGTGTGCAAAATGTCCTGTTTAAAGACGCCGCAACATGAGTGCCAACAGCTTGTTCCCTTCAAAACGCTGTAAGTTCTACTTGTTGTGGTGACTTTTGACTGCAATAGCCAAGATGTCTGTTGTGAAATTGACGTGACTTTAAACAGGGTACTTCTTGTTGGTGTTGCTTTTCTGCACCTGAGCACATTTCACTGGAGATATTTTAACAGGCAGCTTTTCCACACAGCTTGCTTCACGAAAATGAGTGGAAGTGGTGAATTCTATTCATTCCCAATGACTGCCCATTGTTTCAGTGACTCACTTTTCTGGAATAACATGATCTTACACCTTACTTTTCCCTACAGTAAACAGCCAACCTATTGGTGTGAGATGTGTCTGCCTTCTTCATTTTGCCTCCTCATCCTGCAATGTTTTTTTTCATTATAATTGCCTGTAAGAAGTACAGTCCAAAGCTCTAATCAAGCTAATTGTACTTTATTTCACTTATTCCACTTTCCTGAAGTCTGTGTTTGCCTTTGTGAGGACTGCTAGTTTCATATGAAATGTGCACTCTGAAGTCACTTCAACAGGGGTACTCAAAGCAGCTAGAAAACACAGTCTCTAAGTGCAGCTTGTTGTGGTGCCTTGATTGTCACATCATCATCACACATTACAGTTAAGTTTTTCTGTAATGCTGACTATGACTGGCAAACATGACTCTAATGGTCACGTTCCCTTTCTGATATTTGATAGTGCATTCTTGTTGGTGCGATATATACCTGACTTGGTTGAATTTCCATTTTCAAAATTTATCTGGCCACCAAGTTCTAAAACGACCTTTTTAGCAAAAGCATGGATTTAGCTTGTGCTGCATAGCTGGGATTAACACGTCAGGAACTGAAATCCGGGCAACACTGTATCAAAGACACTCATTTTTACCTATTCAAAGGTCACAGAATGATGTGTTAATTGCAGCATTTAAATCTTGAGTTTTGAAGCATTATAAAGGATTGGTGTTAAATGCAAGCAGTCACCTGCAGTCTGGAAGTGAAATGGAAGGAGGTGCAAAGAAAGAAATGTGCAGGAGATGTAAGTTGCAAGTTTGTGATCTTAACTTTGTAACATCATTGATTTTGCAGTTAATGAAGTCAGCAAAGTAGATTAAGCTTCTTTTTAGGGCTCAACATGTTTCATTGATAACATTTTGTCCGATTTAGTCTTGTCATTTCACAATACAGACAATTGTTGCCTGAACATTAGCATTTGCTTTTTCTTTGCTTTGGTAAGTGCTACCATGTTTGGGTCATAGATGTCTGGCTCTTGACTTGCAACCTTGTGAGTAACCTGCAACAGTTGACAACTGACATGTCACGTTGGATCTCTACACGGTGATGCTAAAAAGAATGTGCTCTCTTTTCATCCAACTTCAAGTTCTTTTGCCTGCCTTCATCACTTTTCAGGCACTTCTGTATCACTGAGCATCCAGGGCAGTCTCAGGACACCAGAACAGTAGTGAAACAGCATCTTGCCATCAAAACTCCTGTTGTTGTGAATTGTTATAGCACTGGTCAAATTTTGTATTGAGAAATTGACATGATTTTATACAATATACCTCCTGTTTAGTGCATTTAGGTGTATTTCTGAACCTGAACAGATTTCACTGCAGATATCTTAAGAGGCAGAAGGTGCGATGTGTTGTTTCAAAAGGGTCATAAATGTTCGGCCCTTCACGTGCAAACTTGTGAGTAAAGTGGAACTCTTGACAACTCACATGTCACGATGGATTTCAATGTCGTTATATTCATTGTAATGTGTTCTGCATTCTTCCCAAAAAAATCTGTCTTTCCGATTTATACCAACTTTCAGAAAGGATTCTTTCCTTTGGCCTATCAGTCAAGGTGCTGTGCAACCTATCCAGTCTAAAGACACCGCAACAAGAGTGCAAACAGCTTGTTCCCTTCAAAACCCTGTACGTTTTGCTTGTTGTGGGGACTTTTGATTGCAATAGCCTAGATCTCTGTTGTGAAACTGTTGCGACTTTACACTGTATTCCTCTTTTTTGTGTTGCTTTTCTGCATCTGAGCACATTTCGCAGGCAGCACTTCCAAAGAGCTTGCTTCAAATGATGAGTGGAATTGGTGACTTTTGTTCATTCTCAACCGCTGCCCATCGTTTTGGTGAACATCTTTTCTGTAATATCATGACCTTACATAACCACATCTTAATTTTCCCTACAAGATAACATCTAACCGACTGGTTTGAGAGTTGTCTGCCTTCTTAAAACACCTGTTGCAAATTTGTTCATTTTGCCTGTTGATCCTGCAATCTTTATTTCATTGTTGCCTGTTTTGACTGAAGGCCTAATCTCTAAATGCATTGTTTCTTCTTTATTTCACTGCCTTGAAGTCTGTCTTTAAATTTATCTCTGGTTTACAATGCATTTCTGCACCTGAACAGGTTTGACTGGGGATGTGTAAGAGGCACAAGGTGCTATGATTTGTTTGCGAAGGATGAGTTGATTTGGTTAATTTTGTTCATTCTTCACCATTACCCGTCTTTTTGTCTGACCATGTGTTCTGGAATAATATGAATTTACACAAACACATCTTTTCTGGGAATAACATGATCTTACAATAAGGCATTTTAATTTTGCCTGCAAGTTAGCATCTAGCCAGCTAGGGTCAGATTTGTTTGCCTTCTATAAGCACTCGTTGGGAAATTGTCCATTTTGCCTGTTCATCCTGCAATCTTTATTTTATTATTGCCTGTAATGACTGAAGCCCTAAGTTCTAAATGCACTTTTTCCTCTTCATTTCACAGTCCTGAAGTCTCTCCTTACCTGTATGCAAACTGGCACTTGCATGTGAGATGTGATATGTGAAGTCATCTCAACAGTGGTACCCACATGATCTTGAAAGAAAGAATCTAAAATGTTACCCTGTTTGGTGCATAGATGTCTGGCTCTTCATGTGCAATCTTGTTAGACATTAGCAAACCTTGACAACGGAGGTAACGTGATGGATCTCTACAAAATGATGCTAACCATAAGGTGTTGTTTTTTGAACCCAGTTCAAGCTCTTCTTCCTCCTACGTCATCTTTCAGATTCATTTGTAGCACTGTGCAACCAAGCCGTCTCAGGACACCAGAACATGAGTGCATACAGTATCTTCCCATCAGAATACTCATTGTGGTGAATTGTAACTGCACTGGGCCAGTTTTCCATTGAGAAATTGACCTGACTTTATACTGTATTCCTCTTGTTTGCAATGCGTTTCTACAGTTGAGCAGACTTCACTGGAGATATTTGAAGAGGCAGAACTTGCTAAATGTTGTTTTAAAAGTTTGACTGCATTTGTTTATTCTTCACTTTTTCCAAAATTTTAGATGACCATGTGTTCTGGTATGTTATGAACTTGGAATAACACAGCCTTATTTGTTGGATGTTCAAGGCTAACCTGTTGGATTGAGATTTGTCTGTCTGCTTTAACCACCTGGTGCTAATCTGTACATTTTGCCCTTACCTCCTGGAATCATGCCTGGATTTTGCCTGTCATGACGGAAGTCCGCATCTCCAACAATTTGTTGCCTGGACATTAGCATTTGCTTTTTCATTCCTTTCGTAAGTGCTACCATGTTTGGGTCATAGATGATTGGCCTCCTCATCTGGAACTCTCGACAACTGACCTGACACGATGGATATCTATAAGCTTATACTCACAATAACGTGCTCTGCTTTCCTCCCAATATGCACTATCTTTACAATATTCTCCAACTTTCAGTAAGGATACTTTTGTTACGGCTACCAGTCAAGACGGTGTGCAAAATGTCCTGTTTAAAGACGCCGCAACATGAGTGCCAACAGCTTGTTCCCTTCAAAACGCTGTAAGTTCTACTTGTTGTGGTGACTTTTGACTGCAATAGCCAAGATGTCTGTTGTGAAATTGACGTGACTTTAAACAGGGTACTTCTTGTTGGTGTTGCTTTTCTGCACCTGAGCACATTTCACTGGAGATATTTTAACAGGCAGCTTTTCCACACAGCTTGCTTCACGAAAATGAGTGGAAGTGGTGAATTCTATTCATTCCCAATGACTGCCCATTGTTTCAGTGACTCACTTTTCTGGAATAACATGATCTTACACCTTACTTTTCCCTACAGTAAACAGCCAACCTATTGGTGTGAGATGTGTCTGCCTTCTTCATTTTGCCTCCTCATCCTGCAATGTTTTTTTTCATTATAATTGCCTGTAAGAAGTACAGTCCAAAGCTCTAATCAAGCTAATTGTACTTTATTTCACTTATTCCACTTTCCTGAAGTCTGTGTTTGCCTTTGTGAGGACTGCTAGTTTCATATGAAATGTGCACTCTGAAGTCACTTCAACAGGGGTACTCAAAGCAGCTAGAAAACACAGTCTCTAAGTGCAGCTTGTTGTGGTGCCTTGATTGTCACATCATCATCACACATTACAGTTAAGTTTTTCTGTAATGCTGACTATGACTGGCAAACATGACTCTAATGGTCACGTTCCCTTTCTGATATTTGATAGTGCATTCTTGTTGGTGCGATATATACCTGACTTGGTTGAATTTCCATTTTCAAAATTTATCTGGCCACCAAGTTCTAAAACGACCTTTTTAGCAAAAGCATGGATTTAGCTTGTGCTGCATAGCTGGGATTAACACGTCAGGAACTGAAATCCGGGCAACACTGTATCAAAGACACTCATTTTTACCTATTCAAAGGTCACAGAATGATGTGTTAATTGCAGCATTTAAATCTTGAGTTTTGAAGCATTATAAAGGATTGGTGTTAAATGCAAGCAGTCACCTGCAGTCTGGAAGTGAAATGGAAGGAGGTGCAAAGAAAGAAATGTGCAGGAGATGTAAGTTGCAAGTTTGTGATCTTAACTTTGTAACATCCTTGATTTTGCAGTTAATGAAGTCAGCAAAGTAGATTAAGCTTCTTTTTAGGGCTCAACATGTTTCATTGATAACATTTTGTCCGATTTAGTCTTGTCATTTCACAATACAGACAATTGTTGCCTGAACATTAGCATTTGCTTTTTCTTTGCTTTGGTAAGTGCTACCATGTTTGGGTCATAGATGTCTGGCTCTTGACTTGCAACCTTGTGAGTAACCTGCAACAGTTGACAATCTGACATGTCACGTTGGATCTCTACACGGTGATGCTAAAAAGAATGTGCTCTCTTTTCATCCAACTTCAAGTTCTTTTGCCTGCCTTCATCACTTTTCAGGCACTTCTGTATCACTGAGCATCCAGGGCAGTCTCAGGACACCAGAACAGTAGTGAAACAGCATCTTGCCATCAAAACTCCTGTTGTTGTGAATTGTTATAGCACTGGTCAAATTTTGTATTGAGAAATTGACATGATTTTATACAATATACCTCCTGTTTAGTGCATTTAGGTGTATTTCTGAACCTGAACAGATTTCACTGCAGATATCTTAAGAGGCAGAAGGTGCGATGTGTTGTTTCAAAAGGGTCATAAATGTTCGGCCCTTCACGTGCAAAACTTGTGAGTAAAGTGGAACTCTTGACAACTCACATGTCACGATGGATTTCAATGTCGTTATATTCATTGTAATGTGTTCTGCATTCTTCCCCAAAAAATCTGTCTTTCCGATTTATACCAACTTTCAGAAAGGATTCTTTCCTTTGGCCTATCAGTCAAGGTGCTGTGCAACCTATCCAGTCTAAAGACACCGCAACAAGAGTGCAAACAGCTTGTTCCCTTCAAAACCCTGTACGTTTTGCTTGTTGTGGGGACTTTTGATTGCAATAGCCTAGATCTCTGTTGTGAAACTGTTGCGACTTTACACTGTATTCCTCTTTTTTGTGTTGCTTTTCTGCATCTGAGCACATTTCGCAGGCAGCACTTCCCAAAGAGCTTGCTTCAAATGATGAGTGGAATTGGTGACTTTTGTTCATTCTCAACCGCTGCCCATCGTTTTGGTGAACATTCTTTTCTGTAATATCATGACCTTACATAACCACATCTTAATTTTCCCTACAAGATAACATCTAACCGACTGGTTTTGAGAGTTGTCTGCCTTCTTAAAACACCTGTTGCAAATTTGTTCATTTTGCCTGTTGATCCTGCAATCTTTATTTCATTGTTGCCTGTTTTGACTGAAGGCCTAATCTCTAAATGCATTGTTTCTTCTTTATTTCACTGCCTTGAAGTCTGTCTTTAAATTTATCTCTGGTTTACAATGCATTTCTGCACCTGAACAGGTTTGACTGGGGATGTGTAAGAGGCACAAGGTGCTATGATTTGTTTGCGAAGGATGAGTTGATTTGGTAATTTTGTTCATTCTTCACCATTACCCGTCTTTTTGTCTGACCATGTGTTCTGGAATAATATGAATTTACACAAACACATCTTTTCTGGGAATAACATGATCTTACAATAAGGCATTTTAATTTTGCCTGCAAGTTAGCATCTAGCCAGCTAGGGTCAGATTTGTTTGCCTTCTATAAGCACTCGTTGGGAAATTGTCCATTTTGCCTGTTCATCCTGCAATCTTTATTTTATTATTGCCTTGTAATGACTGAAGCCCTAAGTTCTAAATGCACTTTTTCCTCTTCATTTCACAGTCCTGAAGTCTCTCCTTACCTGTATGCAAACTGGCACTTGCATGTGAGATGTGATATGTGAAGTCATCTCAACAGTGGTACCCACATGATCTTGAAAGAAAGAATCTAAAATGTTACCCTGTTTGGTGCATAGATGTCTGGCTCTTCATGTGCAATCTTGTTAGACATTAGCAAACCTTGACAACGGAGGTAACGTGATGGATCTCTACAAAATGATGCTAACCATAAGGTGTTGTTTTTTGAACCCAGTTCAAGCTCTTCTTCCTCCTACGTCATCTTTCAGATTCATTTGTAGCACTGTGCAACCAAGCCGTCTCAGGACACCAGAACATGAGTGCATACAGTATCTTCCCATCAGAATACTCATTGTGGTGAATTGTAACTGCACTGGGCCAGTTTTCCATTGAGAAATTGACCTGACTTTATACTGTATTCCTCTTGTTTGCAATGCGTTTCTACAGTTGAGCAGACTTCACTGGAGATATTTGAAGAGGCAGAACTTGCTAAATGTTGTTTTAAAAGTTTGACTGCATTTGTTTATTCTTCACTTTTTCCAAAATTTTAGATGACCATGTGTTCTGGTATGTTATGAACTTGGAATAACACAGCCTTATTTGTTGGATGTTCAAGGCTAACCTGTTGGATTGAGATTTGTCTGTCTGCTTTAACCACCTGGTGCTAATCTGTACATTTTGCCCTTACCTCCTGGAATCATGCCTGGATTTTGCCTGTCATGACGGAAGTCCGCATCTCCAACAATTTGTTGCCTGGACATTAGCATTTGCTTTTTCATTCCTTTCGTAAGTGCTACCATGTTTGGGTCATAGATGATTGGCCTCCTCATCTGGAACTCTCGACAACTGACCTGACACG
The DNA here is from genome assembly GCA_026770705.1 of Isurus oxyrinchus. Taxonomy (NCBI): domain Eukaryota; kingdom Metazoa; phylum Chordata; class Chondrichthyes; order Lamniformes; family Lamnidae; genus Isurus; species Isurus oxyrinchus. Next base: position 33,423 of record JANJGN010003963.1, read on the forward strand.
ATGGATATCTATAAGCTTATACTCACAATAACGTGCTCTGCTTTCCTCCCAATATGCACTATCTTTACAATATTCTCCAACTTTCAGTAAGGATACTTTTGTTACGGCTACCAGTCAAGACGGTGTGCAAAATGTCCTGTTTAAAGACGCCGCAACATGAGTGCCAACAGCTTGTTCCCTTCAAAACGCTGTAAGTTCTACTTGTTGTGGTGACTTTTGACTGCAATAGCCAAGATGTCTGTTGTGAAATTGACGTGACTTTAAACAGGGTACTTCTTGTTGGTGTTGCTTTTCTGCACCTGAGCACATTTCACTGGAGATATTTTAACAGGCAGCTTTTCCACACAGCTTGCTTCACGAAAATGAGTGGAAGTGGTGAATTCTATTCATTCCCAATGACTGCCCATTGTTTCAGTGACTCACTTTTCTGGAATAACATGATCTTACAATAGTACACCTTACTTTTCCCTACAGTAAACAGCCAACCTATTGGTGTGAGATGTGTCTGCCTTCTTCATTTTGCCTCCTCATCCTGCAATGTTTTTTTTCATTATAATTGCCTGTAAGAAGTACAGTCCAAAGCTCTAATCAAGCTAATTGTACTTTATTTCACTTATTCCACTTTCCTGAAGTCTGTGTTTGCCTTTGTGAGGACTGCTAGTTTCATATGAAATGTGCACTCTGAAGTCACTTCAACAGGGGTACTCAAAGCAGCTAGAAAACACAGTCTCTAAGTGCAGCTTGTTGTGGTGCCTTGATTGTCACATCATCATCACACATTACAGTTAAGTTTTTCTGTAATGCTGACTATGACTGGCAAACATGACTCTAATGGTCACGTTCCCTTTCTGATATTTGATAGTGCATTCTTGTTGGTGCGATATATACCTGACTTGGTTGAATTCCATTTTCAAAATTTATCTGGCCACCAAGTTCTAAAACGACCTTTTTAGCAAAAGCATGGATTTAGCTTGTGCTGCATAGCTGGGATTAACACGTCAGGAACTGAAATCCGGGCAACACTGTATCAAAGACACTCATTTTTACCTATTCAAAGGTCACAGAATGATGTGTTAATTGCAGCATTTAAATCTTGAGTTTTGAAGCATTATAAAGGATTGGTGTTAAATGCAAGCAGTCACCTGCAGTCTGGAAGTGAAATGGAAGGAGGTGCAAAGAAAGAAATGTGCAGGAGATGTAAGTTGCAAGTTTGTGATCTTAACTTTGTAACATCATTGATTTTGCAGTTAATGAAGTCAGCAAAGTAGATTAAGCTTCTTTTTAGGGCTCAACATGTTTCATTGATAACATTTTGTCCGATTTAGTCTTGTCATTTCACAATACAGACAATTGTTGCCTGAACATTAGCATTTGCTTTTTCTTTGCTTTGGTAAGTGCTACCATGTTTGGGTCATAGATGTCTGGCTCTTGACTTGCAACCTTGTGAGTAACCTGCAACAGTTGACAACTGACATGTCACGTTGGATCTCTACACGGTGATGCTAAAAAGAATGTGCTCTCTTTTCATCCAACTTCAAGTTCTTTTGCCTGCCTTCATCACTTTTCAGGCACTTCTGTATCACTGAGCATCAGGGCAGTCTCAGGACACCAGAACAGTAGTGAAACAGCATCTTGCCATCAAACTCCTGTTGTTGTGAATTGTTATAGCACTGGTCAAATTTTGTATTGAGAAATTGACATGACTTTATACAATATACCTCCTGTTTAGTGCATTTAGGTGTATTTCTGAACCTGAACAGATTTCACTGCAGATATCTTAAGAGGCAGAAGGTGCGATGTGTTGTTCAAAAGGGTCATAAATGTTCGGCCCTTCACGTGCAAACTTGTGAGTAAAGTGGAACTCTTGACAACTCACATGTCACGATGGATTTCAATGTCGTTATATTCATTGTAATGTGTTCTGCATTCTTCCCAAAAAAATCTGTCTTTCCGATTTATACCAACTTTCAGAAAGGATTCTTTCCTTTGGCCTATCAGTCAAGGTGCTGTGCAACCTATCCAGTCTAAAGACACCGCAACAAGAGTGCAAACAGCTTGTTCCCTTCAAAACCCTGTACGTTTTGCTTGTTGTGGGGACTTTTGATTGCAATAGCCTAGATCTCTGTTGTGAAACTGTTGCGACTTTACACTGTATTCCTCTTTTTTGTGTTGCTTTTCTGCATCTGAGCACATTTCGCAGGCAGCACTTCCAAAGAGCTTGCTTCAAATGATGAGTGGAATTGGTGACTTTTGTTCATTCTCAACCGCTGCCCATCGTTTTGGTGAACATCTTTTCTGTAATATCATGACCTTACATAACCACATCTTAATTTTCCCTACAAGATAACATCTAACCGACTGGTTTGAGAGTTGTCTGCCTTCTTAAAACACCTGTTGCAAATTTGTTCATTTTGCCTGTTGATCCTGCAATCTTTATTTCATTGTTGCCTGTTTTGACTGAAGGCCTAATCTCTAAATGCATTGTTTCTTCTTTATTTCACTGCCTTGAAGTCTGTCTTTAAATTTATCTCTGGTTTACAATGCATTTCTGCACCTGAACAGGTTTGACTGGGGATGTGTAAGAGGCACAAGGTGCTATGATTTGTTTGCGAAGGATGAGTTGATTTGGTTAATTTTGTTCATTCTTCACCATTACCCGTCTTTTTGTCTGACCATGTGTTCTGGAATAATATGAATTTACACAAACACATCTTTTCTGGGAATAACATGATCTTACAATAAGGCATTTTAATTTTGCCTGCAAGTTAGCATCTAGCCAGCTAGGGTCAGATTTGTTTGCCTTCTATAAGCACTCGTTGGGAAATTGTCCATTTTGCCTGTTCATCCTGCAATCTTTATTTTATTATTGCCTGTAATGACTGAAGCCCTAAGTTCTAAATGCACTTTTTCCTCTTCATTTCACAGTCCTGAAGTCTCTCCTTACCTGTATGCAAACTGGCACTTGCATGTGAGATGTGATATGTGAAGTCATCTCAACAGTGGTACCCACATGATCTTGAAAGAAAGAATCTAAAATGTTACCCTGTTTGGTGCATAGATGTCTGGCTCTTCATGTGCAATCTTGTTAGACATTAGCAAACCTTGACAACGGAGGTAACGTGATGGATCTCTACAAAATGATGCTAACCATAAGGTGTTGTTTTTTGAACCCAGTTCAAGCTCTTCTTCCTCCTACGTCATCTTTCAGATTCATTTGTAGCACTGTGCAACCAAGCCGTCTCAGGGACACCAGAACATGAGTGCATACAGTATCTTCCCATCAGAATACTCATTGTGGTGAATTGTAACTGCACTGGGCCAGTTTTCCATTGAGAAATTGACCTGACTTTATACTGTATTCCTCTTGTTTGCAATGCGTTTCTACAGTTGAGCAGACTTCACTGGAGATATTTGAAGAGGCAGAACTTGCTAAATGTTGTTTTAAAAGTTTGACTGCATTTGTTTATTCTTCACTTTTTCCAAATTTTAGATGACCATGTGTTCTGGTATGTTATGAACTTGGAATAACACAGCCTTATTTGTTGGATGTTCAAGGCTAACCTGTTGGATTGAGATTTGTCTGTCTGCTTTAACCACCTGGTGCTATCTGTACATTTGCCCTTACCTCCTGGAATCATGCCTGGATTTTGCCTGTCATGACGGAAGTCCGCATCTCCAACAATTTGTTGCCTGAACATTAGCATTTGCTTTTTCATTCCGTTCGTAAGTGCTACCATGTTTGGGTCATAGATGATTGGCCTCCTCATCTGGAACTCTCGACAACTGACCTGACACGATGGATATCTATAAGCTTATACTCACAATAACGTGCTCTGCTTTCCTCCCAATATGCACTATCTTTACAATATTCTCCAACTTTCAGTAAGGATACTTTTGTTACGGCTACCAGGTCAAGACGGTGTGCAAAATGTCCTGTTTAAAGACGCCGCAACATGAGTGCCAACAGCTTGTTCCCTTCAAAACGCTGTAAGTTCTACTTGTTGTGGTGACTTTTGACTGCAATAGCCAAGATGTCTGTTGTGAAATTGACGTGACTTTAAACAGGGTACTTCTTGTTGGTGTTGCTTTTCTGCACCTGAGCACATTTCACTGGAGATATTTTAACAGGCAGCTTTTCCACACAGCTTGCTTCACGAAAATGAGTGGAAGTGGTGAATTCTATTCATTCCCAATGACTGCCCATTGTTTCAGTGACTCACTTTTCTGGAATAACATGATCTTACACCTTACTTTTCCCTACAGTAAACAGCCAACCTATTGGTGTGAGATGTGTCTGCCTTCTTCATTTTGCCTCCTCATCCTGCAATGTTTTTTTTCATTATAATTGCCTGTAAGAAGTACAGTCCAAAGCTCTAATCAAGCTAATTGTACTTTATTTCACTTATTCCACTTTCCTGAAGTCTGTGTTTGCCTTTGTGAGGACTGCTAGTTTCATATGAAATGTGCACTCTGAAGTCACTTCAACAGGGGGTACTCAAAGCAGCTAGAAAACACAGTCTCTAAGTGCAGCTTGTTGTGGTGCCTTGATTGTCACATCATCATCACACATTACAGTTAAGTTTTTCTGTAATGCTGACTATGACTGGCAAACATGACTCTAATGGTCACGTTCCCTTTCTGATATTTGATAGTGCATTCTTGTTGGTGCGATATATACCTGACTTGGTTGAATTTCCATTTTCAAAATTTATCTGGCCACCAAGTTCTAAAACGACCTTTTTAGCAAAAGCATGGATTTAGCTTGTGCTGCATAGCTGGGATTAACACGTCAGGAACTGAAATCCGGGCAACACTGTATCAAAGACACTCATTTTTACCTATTCAAAGGTCACAGAATGATGTGTTAATTGCAGCATTTAAATCTTGAGTTT